>JASDQU010376821.1:0-11523 GCA_032191745.1 Picea mariana | reverse complement strand
CTTTTAACACATAAAATTTACTTGCAAATAATTTCAAGATTTCAAGTCTTCTTCATTTTTAGATCAAGAACCATCATCCATGAACAATATACAACAATGCCAAGATAAACCAATATATCAAAACCACATCATGATGAGATAACATTCTCCATAACAATCAAATATGAAACCAAGGGGTTATCAACAATGGAATAACATGTGAGAATACCACCAAAAAACAAGAAAAATCCCCAAATAAGAGAAGTGAATCTCCCAAGGCAAAATCTCCAATGCCAAGAAGAAAAGAAGCACAATGAAGGTGTATATTTCAAGTCTATCAAAATCTCCAACTTGGGGATATGCATTTTTCTTAGGAGTGCATGAGAACCCTATAAATATCTAGTCAAACCTATTGAGAAGAAAGAAGAGGAAATATCATGTGGCAGGAAGGATACATATCGACATCCACACATGCCACATACTTATTATTATTTTTTAAATACTTACTAGAGTTCAAAATTCGGCTTCAACAATGCCAAAAAAATAACATGAAAGTAAACTAATGCTCACATGTGTTGATCTTATTCATCGTACACTACTCTAACCTAGGACGAAACAAGATGCTAAGTGAAATCAAATAGCTAATGCAATCATCCAAGCATCTCCTCAAGGCCATGAACTCTACCATTGTGTTTGGTAATGTTCCAACAAGGCTATATTAAAAATCAGAAATATGTATATTGAAATTTCGATTACAATACGACTGCAAATTAAAATTACATTACATGCATAGAAACCAATACAAAAATCTGAAATAGGATAGCATATTCTAGTGCATTCTTACTCAAACAAAATATAAAATGTGGAGCCACCAAGGTGATTTCTTCAAGTGATTTCTTGTTGTCCTCACCTCCAAAATCAACAATCCATCAAATCTAGATTCACCAATATGATAAAAATATCTTTAGAAACCTCATGAAAGAATGCTTTTGGGAAATGGACTTTATCCCTAGCAATGGCACCAAAATGTTACAAAAATATATCGCCCTATATGATGTAAAGTCCCAAGCATCAAGGAGCTAGTCTTGTGTAACTTAGACATGATAGCCATTGTTACCTCATTAGCTATTCCTCTCTCTTTTTGTTGGTCCTTATCCAACTCAAAGGGTGCCTTTCCCTAAGGATAATATTATCAAGGCCATGAAGTGGGTGGATTTGAAGGTGAAGGTTGAAGAGTAAGCCTTGATAAAACAATGTGTTGTAGTATGGTATGTGTAAGTGGAAATGGAAAGGGGGTAAGGAAAGGAAAGACAATGAAAAGAATATGAGGGAACAAAGAAATGGAATGATGTGACCAGTTCCTACCAAGCTATTGGGGTAATGGAGTCATAAGACATTGAATAAAGGAGAGAACTAACATGTCACAAACATCTACTTTGATGTAGGCCATATGGTATAAATGGTTAGTTTACCACATTGCACCAACTAAATAGATGGAAAAGTACTTGATACATTCATCTTAAACTGTGTACTTAAGGTGAAAGGGGCGTAATTTGACACAATTAAACATTAGGTATTTTTTGGAAATTTGTTGTAGAAAACTAGTTTCGGAGGGATAGGGCGACCACTTATTAATAAAATCATAAAGATGTTTTATGGATAAAATGTGCTTCCAAATATACAACTTAGTTGATAGAATAAAGGAAAACAAGTGAAGAAATAAAAATTCAAATAGATCAAGAGGGAGAGCCTCCTAAAATTTCTTTACTCCATGATAAATGAATTCATTACTAAGCCTTTATAAAAGAATGACAACAAGAAGCATATACAATAACATGAACAAAAATTGAGGAGCACAATGAAACCATAATATGAAGTGGATCAATGCCTCAATCTTCAATAAATATTTAAGAATGGTATACAAGGGAAGTCCATACAATATTATCTCCATGCTCCAAAATTCAATCACTTATCAATATCTCCATAATTCTCCAATCTCCAATTACAAATGAAATGGAGAGAAAATCCTGTTTATATAGAGTAAGCAAAGTCTCTCTTACAATATAATGCATTATAATCCTAAATAAATCCATGACAAATCAAGGAAATAATAAAAAAATGGAGTAGTTGGATCTTGTTGACCGTGTCAAATGGATGGTGTGGCCACTACTCTCTCCAAGATTAGTCACTCTATATAAAATTAGGAAGTGGTTTCCTAAATATTCTCAAGAGAGAGAGAGAGAGAGAGAGAGAGAGAGAGAGAGCACCACTAAAATAGGTCCAATACTATGTCAACATGTTGTAGTTCCACATGCAATTCACCCTTCAAGATGTTAGATCAACAATATACATAAAATAATTTTTGTCATGGGAGGATGTGCTCCAAGGTCCACTTAGGAGAGCTTGCTAAGTCTGCTCTCCAAGATGCATGCAAAAAAATCTAATAAAATAATCATCCTCAAGTAACCACTTCTCGAAAGAGTGAGAATATAATATCCACATGTGCACCCTCCAAGAAGAAGATCCTAAAATAAAAAAATGAGGCCAAGTACATGCAAGAGAAATAAACATGTGTGTCCCTCCAAAAGAAACATGCCTTCCAAGAAAACAACTCCACAACAACCTCCGAGTAAAATAAAATTATTTCCAAGTCAAAGAGGCAAGGGTGTTCTCCAATAGAGGTCAAATAATGACAAGAGTAGCTGAAATATCCAAGAAATAATGATGAGAGAGAACTTAGGAGGGGTGCGCCCTAGACGATTGTGCCATGTAACTACATCAACTACTCGTATTTGATGAAATAATCTCCATATGAATTTCCCCTAGGAAGAAGTGCAAAAGTGGTTAGCGTCATCAATATGTTTCTCACAAGCATGTATTTTTTTCCAAAACCATTAATTGATTTCCCAATACCATGTGCACAATAAGGAAGTGAGCTATATAATTGTTCCAAAGTGGTTACACCCCTCATTGATATAATACTCCATAATTATGCTCAACAAACCCAAAGAGAGTGTTCCCTACAGAAGTGTGTAATGCTCTCCAACACCAATAAAATATCAATGCATGCATTAAGAAGAGTGAAAAAGAGAGGAGCACTCCATCAAATACCCTAAACCTCATCCAAACAAATCCACCCAAGTGTGAAAATATGGCAAGTGAAGTAGGGAAATCATGAAATTTGACTCCAAGGTGTCAATATAGGGTCAAAATTCCACTAGAATGATTAGATCATCCTCAACATGTGTGAAAAAGGTTTAATAACCATATTTGATCTGTAATTGAGGGACTAAGATTCCACTCAGCTCGTCAACATGAATGACTATTTCAGAATAAGTTTGTTTTCTATTTTTAATGACCAACTTCAGTGGAAAATTCAATGAAGTAGAATTATGTTTCCCCTTCAAAGACCATGCAAAAATTAAAATAATCTATCTTCCACTAAAAAACAAGATAGGTTAATTAGTGATCAAGCATTAAATTGGAATCATAACTCAATGAATATCTCATTAACTAATTGCAACAACATACCCAACAGATTGCGGATGAAAAACACATATCTAAGACAATGTTTTACTCTAGAAACCCAACATTCACTGGAGATTTTATTAGGTTCAAGAGAATATTACAGAGGAGTGAGTTATACAAAGACTCTATGTATTGTTACTCACTGTGGAGATAAAAACTACATCACACGATGACTCAAAGACATCTTCTCTTAGAGTGAACATGTAATATCCCTAAGGCTGAACCCATTTGCAAATGTAAATACAAATGTACATAAGCTGGTGAGAAGATTTGATATCATTTTGGTATGCACATTTCATGGCATAGTGCGTGCATGTACTGTGCAGTAAAATGAGAAAGTGTGCACATTTCGGGATACCGCGCGCAGCATCTTAAGTGCGCGCGATGTAGAGGCCAGGGAGACTTGTGTATCTGATATGTTTTATAGGATGGTGAGCCAATATTATAAGCTAGGATGCTTATGTTTTGATTAGGTTGGAGAACCTAGATGTTAAAGGCCAGTGCACCTATTTTTGTACATATCTCATATTTAATATAAAATACATCGTTGCGCGCTGACCGACCATGACAAAAGAGACGGGGGACTAAATTCCACTCATTAGGGAAAGGGAAGGGGCTAAGTTAAGGAATATTATATTAATATTTCTTAAATCATAAAGTATGGATAATTATGTTATCCTAAGTTCTAAGTTGGGGACAAGTGGGCCAAAGTAGCTTCCAACATGACAAGTGTCAAGTTGGGGGCATGCATACATATTGTTGGAATTAGTTCATTCCAGGGGACTCTCCATCATTCATACCATCATATTTCCCCTGATTCATCCATCACTGAGATATATAGTCAATCATCCAGGAGTATTGGCAGCCATTGAGCTATCATTTGTGTCTTCATGACTTTACCTGAACCCGTATCCAGAGCCTTCTATTGCGTAGTTGTTAGCTTGGGAGCGGGATTGAAGAAGCAAGTTGTCAGGCCCGTGGGATATTGAAGAGGTGAGTTGTCAGGCCTGTGAGAAATTCTTTGGGTGAGAGAATTGTTGGGGATTGATTTCCCAAAGGTGTTGAACTACAACTGCAGGGCTCTGAGACTTCCTATCTGGCCTGTCGCTAAAGCCCTGGAATGGAAGTGGGGCAGTCGAGGGACTATTGATCAGAGAAGGGGCACACTTCCTTGGGTGGGACAGGCATGTGGGGAATGAGTGACTGTAGGCTGTTAGTTGAGTGAGCACCTAAGACAGAGTCTTTCCTGTTGTTCATGAGCCTTTAGCTTGGTTAGGAACCCCTTTACCCGGGTGGAGTTTAGTCCCAGCTCAGGGGTGACTCACTGTTGAGAGTGATGAATAGTGTGGTCTAAGGCTAGGAGGTTCGTGGAAGGTCTGCACGCAGTTGGTGATATTCTCACAAAGATAAGTGTCAATTATGTGATTAATTTACATGCTGCATTGTTATTCACTTGTTATTTTTATGGGTTTATCCTATTTGTGATTATAGTTGTCTGTATGCTTATGGGTATTGCATGTACATGCTGCATGTATATGTTTACTGCTATTTCAGTGTGAATTCATGCATTTACATAGCACATTTGTCTATTCACGTTTTATATATATTAAGCTTCCGCAAGAGTTCTGTGTGTGCATATGTTTTAATTGCATGTCCAGTTAGAAAATTATATGAGACATAACTTAGTTAGGATTCTAAGTATGTTATAGTACGTTCCGCACATAGAACATATGTGTTCTCCAGTGTAGCGTGGCCCGACATGAATGGTCAGAGACATTACAAATTGGTATTTGAGCATGAAAGAGTGTTCAGGAGTAGCATGGCCTGGCCTGTTGAAGGCTGTTTATGTTACAAAGACGGTTTCAGAGTTGAGTAAAGCGTCTGAGGAGTGGCATGTCTCAGTCGGTGTGAGGTCGGGGATGTTATAGAACAAGTACATTAACTCCTTTTTCCACTCAACCTCAAGCAAACTACCCTCTTTGAGATTTAATTTCTTCTACCATCCTTCCCTATTTCTCCTTGCATCTCCCTTCATTTCCTCCACTACAACCCTCATTGTTTTTAATGGGATTCCTTTGGAAGGCCAATCATCACAGCTATTCATTTCACCTTCCCATTGTGCCATAAGAAAAAATAAAATGAAATAAAACAATTTTTTATTTATTTACAACATTTACAAACATTTGCCAAGATCCAATTCAGATCACACCTCCCCATTTGAAGGATTTTGGTCCCCAAAATCTAGACCATTAAGGAGGTGTAAGCAAAAGGCCTCCATTTTTCTCTACATATCCATCATTCTGTTGTTGATGAAGGTGGCTTGTTTCCTCCTTGTCTACCCTTTTTTCACTACTAGAGGATTTATTCTCTTTCTCTCCTGATGTGCTTTGACGAGGTATGCCT
This sequence comes from Picea mariana, assembly GCA_032191745.1. Classification (NCBI taxonomy): domain Eukaryota; kingdom Viridiplantae; phylum Streptophyta; class Pinopsida; order Pinales; family Pinaceae; genus Picea; species Picea mariana. The sequence goes on along the minus strand of JASDQU010376821.1, from coordinate 5,613 downwards.
TGCCACCCTTGACCAAGTGGTACTTATTTTCTCTCCTATAGAAGGTAGCATCCCTATCCCAAAATTAGGATCTACCTAACATCACTCCACATGCATCCAATGGTTCAACTTCACATTCTACCTCATCAACATAGCTAGTACTAATGGAGAGTTGATTTTACATCTTTGAGTGATTCTCATAACAATTTTCCCTTGTAACCATACTAATGAACTTGGCTACTAGATCATAGGTTTCCAGACCAAGCTCATCAACTAATGTTTTGGAAACTATATTATATTGAGAACCACTATTGAACAAGGCATTTACCTTCTAGTTCTTCACTTGAAATTTTATTCAGAATATCACATGTTTATCTCCACTCACTTTTTGGTACTGTAATATGGTGCAAACCACAACTTCGTCCAGCTCAGAGGTGCTTTCTACAACTTCTTATTTTGTCTCGGTAGCTACCTTGGATTTCTCCTTGGACTTTAGCCACTTTAGATGTAATTGTAGATGAAGTTTTTAACACTTCTCTTTCATGTGTCCATGTACATCACAATGTTTGCAATTCCTATTCCATTTTTTGGTTGTGGATGTCATCTTCTTGTCTCTTCTCTTTCTATTTTCTTCTTGTCCCATGTTATGATCTCCTTTCTTAGATTCCAACTCAATGTACAGAGCCTTTTTTCTTTCCTTTTATATTCTTTTCACACCATGAAGCTGCAACTATCTTTAGATATGGCTGAAATGTCCTCCAAGGTACTTCATCACCACTCTTGGCTCTTCGAGAGAGATACCTAACTTGATGGCCTACCTCCTGAATTCATAATTACATTCTTGCACTGCTTGTCCTTGTTCTTGTTGAAGGTACTGCCACTTCATAAGTTTCTCCTATTCATAACCTATGGGATATAATTGTGATTTCGACAATGTCTTAAAGGCCTTCCATTTCGTCACTATGGAATTTTTTCCAATCCTCAGTGCATCCACATAACTCTCCCACCACAATGGAGCATGCCCAGTCATCTTCAAATAAGAAAAGGAAATACGTTGTGTTTCTTAGAATTGATAAATCCCAAAGTAAACTTATAATTATTTCAATTAGCTATCCAAGGATTCAACATTAGTTTATCCATCAAACATGGGTATTTCAAGCTTCACTTCAACTTTTAAAGGAATACTGGAAGATGAATAAAAAKTGTTTCCATAACTTGAGTTTCCAAGCATCTCGCCTTTGGGACCTTRTGAGACAACCTTGTCTTCTTCATGCTCACTCTCTATTGAGTGTGCTTCCTTACCCTTTGTTACCAACAATTGCGTCACCAACTTTGTCAATGTAGTAATTCCTTTCTCTAGCCAAGCCAATATGACTTCTAGGTCTTCCATGTCATATTCTACATGATTATKCCTTACCATTAATGGTTCTCTAATTCTATGTAGGCCTGGAAGCAATTCTTGTCCACTGTTTTGGTACTGGCTGCGGGTGTTTACCATGCAGGTGTTCTCCAAGCCTTCAGAACCCACTCTAATACCATCTGATATGTAATTGAGGGAATGCGAGTCCACTCAATTCACCAACATAGATGACTAATGCATAATAAGTTTGTTTTATGTTTTTAATGACCAACTCCAATGGAAAATTCAATGAAGTAGAATCATGTTTCCCCTTCAAAGACTGTGCAACATTTAAAATAATTTATCTTCCACTTAACAATAGGCTAGCTTAATTAGTGATCAAGCATTAAAATGGAACCACAAATCAATGAATATCTCAATATCTGATCACAACACCATATCCAACATATTGCAGAGGAAAAACACACATCTGAGACAATGTTTTTCTTTGGAAACCCAACATTCACTGAAGATTTTATTATGTTCAAGAGAATATTACAGAGGAGTGAGATATACATTGACTCTGTATATTTTTACTCACCATGGAGATCAAAACTACAATAGGCCATGTCTCAAAGACACCTTCTCTTAGAGTGAAAAGGCACATTAATTCCTTCGTCCACTCAACCTCAAGAAGGATTCCCTCTTCGAGTTTTAATTTTAGCTAGTGTCCTTCCCTCTTTCTCCTTGCATATCCCATATCCCTTCGTTTCCTTCTCACTACAACCCTAAATTTTTTTAATGGGATTCCTTTGGAAGGCCAACCATCACAACCATTCATTTCACCTTCCCATTTTTCCATATGACAAAATAAAATGAATTAAAACAAAAACATGTTTATTTACAACATTTACAAAAATTGTCCAAGATCTAATTCAGATCAATAGTGCACATATAATTAATCCCTCTATGATTAAATCATCATGAACATGTGTACCAATGAGGATGTGCGCTCGTCAAGGTGTTGTACCATGCAAATAAAATATTTTATACTAGTAAAATCTCACCATGATAACAACAAAACATAAGGCTCAAACTAGGGCATGCCACCAACAAGGGATCAATACATAAAATAATACCATCCAATCTTATAAAAAAGATATATTAATGTAAAGTCTCATGTTGTATTCCCCATTAACTAAAACATAAGAAATTACACATCAATAAGGGTACACACATCATTGAATACACCTTCCCCCTAGGTGATGTCTAGCGAATGTTATAATGTTAAGTCATTTAGGGAAATCCCATGACCATATCATATCATAGGAAATAAACAAAGGAAAAGTGATAACTTCATCAAATATTTTTGATCACCTATAGAAAACAACAAGAAAAGGACCATGTAGAACACCCCTTTCTAGTGACACCATGTTAGACAACAAACAACAAAATAACTTGAAAATATAGAGAGAAGTAACTCCACACCTTGAGAAATAGATATAAGACTAAAAGATAAGCCCGTATGAGGGAGAAACATCCTTTTACAATAGAAAAAATGTACAAGATGATATGGCCATAAAACTAGGTCTCCTTGGTGTGTGTGTGTGTGGGAGACAAAGGGTACAATTATAATTAATGGGTATAGCCGACAATACTAATGTAACAATAGAAATGTAACATATCAATATCTAGGTATTTTCATGGAGCTTTGTCTATGGATTAACATGCCCCTCCCATTTAAATAATTTTTTCCATCAACAATTTATTAGCTATGGATGTTTCTGCATGAACACACCACCTTCCCATGTTTCTTCTGTTAGGACCCTATAATGTACCTTTTTGCTCATACTTTTTGCTATCATTACATCCTTTTCCCACTCATATTTAAGCCTACATTATCACCTTAACCTATTTTTCCAAAGGTATATAACGTTTCTTCTCCTTGCTATATGTTTAATTTGTTTTACACATAATTTTACATTACTCTCATACTTAGCCATTAATCAGAAATATATAGTTGCTGAAACAGTTTGAACTGCAGTTAACATACTGTTGCTGCTTGAAGACCACGTTGCTGAAACAGTGAACAATATGCAAATCCCGTCGCTGAAACAATTCGTGATTTGCGATGCTGAAACAACATTTCACATACAACAGTAACAAGAAGGAGTTGTTACATTGGCCACAACAGCTATACCTCAAGCCAACACCATTCCAACTACTGTAACAACATTTTGCTACGGGAGATCAGAATATCCTATTCCAACATAGAATATTAGATCAGACTAAGAATAGGTTTTGTATGTACACATGTAATTTTATGATCAATTGTATTGAGAGGATTCTCCTCTTTAAATAGTAGAGAAATCAACATTAGAGGGGAATTACGAAAGGCTTAGCTAGAAATGAATCATAGAGAAGGAGCGTGTTCACACCGGATATTGTAACTTGACACATTTGACAGATGAATAAAAAATCATTCTGAGCATTTCTTCTTAGTTTCTTTCATTTTTGGGGAATCTTGTGAGAAGGAAAGGGCCCACCTTCTTCACAAGATTCACCCATTAGTTTCTGTAGTATGTTAGTATTGTTTTTATTCATACCTTATTAAAACTCTGTTTTGCTGAAGCTCTGTTTCCACTGATTGTTACATTGTTTTCATACAATTCATTCCTAAGTAATTGTTAATCATTTTGATTGGTAATTCCGAGTTTATGAAAGTGTGATAATCAGAGACAGGTGCTGAAGATTCTTGCTTTGGGGAATAGGGTCCTATTCTCTATTATAGAATAATTAGTCTTCGGTAATTGTTAATCATTCTGATTGGTGATTCTGTTTGATGAGTTTATGAAAGTGTGATAGTTAGAGACAGGTGCTGAAGATTCTTGCTTTGAGGAATAGGGTCATGTTCTCTGTTACAGAATAATTAATATTCTTTACAGTGTGCTGAAAAGTTCCTTTTTCCTAGGTTGCTATTTCTTAATGTAATCCAAGATTCTTCTGATATTTATTTCCTTTTGAATCTTAAAACTCTACAATAGATAGATTGATTTTACTATAATTCAAAGTAGAACTTCAGTCTGTTCAAAGCAAGGTGTGATTAGTGTACTTTTACTACAATTCTAGATTTCTTTTGAGATTGAGCATATACAGTGTGTGGTTGCCTTTGAAATAAACAGACTTCCCTGGGTTGACAATTTATGTAACACTTGATTGTTTAATTAATAAGCAATTATAGTGACCAACATTTTGGCGCCGTTGCTGGGGAAGGAAATTATAGATTTCAAAAACATTTACATTTTTCTTTTAGATGTACAAATTTCATGAGAGGAAACAGACCCCCCAAGGAAACTGACCCTACAGGTGGCAGGGGCAGAGGAAGAGGAGGAAGAAAGACCTTCATCGACCAGATTATATCAAAATCTGAATCTGTTGTTCGCCAACGACCAAGGTCTCGAAAACCAAAGCCTCAACCTTCCTTTCAAGCGAACTTTGAAATGGAGACAGTTGAAAAACCAGCAGATGACATTGAGGATCGAGCAAGTGAAGTAGGGGAACAAACAAAAGAAACCATGGATGGATATAATGAAGAACTGCACCATGAAGAACAGGTAGGTCTTGAAGCAGAGGTAAACGATGAAAACTCTTTTTCTACCTTAGGATTTTCTATTGGTGATATTCCTAGAGGAGTATCTCCCATGAAGAATATCCCACTTTTAGCCTTACCTAACTTTCATGGTTTATCTTTTGAAGATCCCGATGAATTCCTTTTCGAGTTTGACATATTATGTAGAAGTTATGATTACATTTCCAGTGCTAAAAAATTAAAGTTATTCCCAACAACATTAAAGAGAAATGCATTAAGATGGTTCATGAGTCTTGGAGGTCATGTAATCACAACATGGGATCAGATGAAACATAAATTTCTGCACAAATATTAAGACTATTGCCGAACAAGAGAAAAAAGAGAGGAATTATTCAAGATGATACAGAAAGAGGATGAAAATCTAGAGGACTTTGTGGAAAGGCTACAGTATAAGCTACAAAGATCCAGTCACCCCGATGTAAGTAAGGATATTCTTAAATCAATATTATTAAAAGGAGTAAGGGATGACTGTCTAGATATGCTGAATATGCTGGGAAAAGGGGACATATCTAAATAATTATATGATGAAATTGTTAACCTCTGTAAAAGATGTTCAAGAGGAGCTGCAAGGAATAGATCAAACAACAGGGATACCACATTTTCAAGAGTTCAAAAATCAGCCAGTGGAGGAGCAACAAGAGCCGAA
>JASDQU010376818.1:0-11348 GCA_032191745.1 Picea mariana | reverse complement strand
TGCAGTGTGTGTGTGCTCATCCTTGTTTTCTTGGAATGTAGTGCATTCTTTGACATGCTTCATCACATCTTCCTTGAGGCCTTTCCATGCAAACCTCTCTCTCACTTGCCTGTATGTCTTACTGATGCCCTGATGCCCTACTACTGGTGAGTTATGACATGCATGCAGGATCTTAGCTTTGAGAGCTGATCCAGGAACTAAAAAGATCCGACCTTTGTAAAAGACGAGGTCATTTATGACCTTGAAGTTGTCATCCTGTATTTTCCCGTCCAACAGTTGAAAAGTGAACTGATCGTTTGCATATTCCACTATCAAGTTTTCCTTCCAGTCGACTGACATACCGGACATGGAAAAAATGGATGGCCTTCTGGATAATGCATAGGCCACTGCGTTGTTCTTCTCTTTGACGAATTCAATGTCAAAGTCATAGGCTTGTGTTTTGCTTACCCATTTTTGCTGTCTTTCATTCAAATCCTTCTGCTCCAATAGATATTTAAGACTATTATGGTATGATTTGACCACAAACCTTGCACCTACCAAATATTGCCTGAATTTGGCTAGTGCATGCATGATAGCCAGCATTTCTTTGTCGTAAATGTTGTAAAGTAGTTCAGGACCCCTGAGTTTCCAGCTTTCATAGCCAAGGGGGTGCCTATTCTGCATCAACACGACCCCTATACCTTCCCCCGAGGCATCACACTCTAAAGTGAAGGGTATGCCGAAATCAAGAAGAGCTAGAACTGGGCAGGTGCTCATGACCTCTTTCATTTTCTCCATCGTGAGTTGGGCCTCATCATTCCATTTGAAGGACCCCTTTTTGGTCAGGTCAATCAAGGGTGCGCACAGTTGAGAAAACCCTTTGACAAATTTCCTATAGTATGTGCATAGGCCCAGGAATCCCCTCAGTTATGTGAGTGTTTTCGGAGTAGTTCATTCCCTAATGGCTGTTATTTTCTCCTGATGTACCTGTACCCCTTTTTCCCCTATGATGTGTCCCAAGTAAAGCACTTCTTTCATACCAAACTCACACTTGTATTCCTTGGCGTATATTGACTGTTCTTCCATGATTGACAGGATTTTGTCTACATGTCAAAGGTGTTCCTCCCAGGTCTTGCTATAAATGAGCTAGTCATCAAAGAATACCAACAAGTGTTTCCTCAGCTGTTTGTTGAACACATGGTTCATGCAAGACTGAAATGTGGCTGGGGCATTGGTTAACCCAAAGGGCATCACTAAAAACTCGTAATCGCCATAGTGACACCTAAAGGCTGTTTTTGAGATGTCCTCCTCCCTCATCTTGATTTGATGGTAGCCTGAGCGAAGATCAATTTTTGTGAAATATATAGCTCCATGCAACTCGTCCAACAACTTGTCAATCCTAGGTATGGGATACCTGTTTTTGATCGTCTTTTTATTCAAAGCCCGGAAGTCAATGCACATTCTCATCATTCCATCCTTCTTCTTCACCAAGACTATTGACGAAGCAAATGGGCTTGAACTTGGTCTGATGTGTCCCATGTCTAGAAGCTCCTTGATGGCCTTTTCTATCTCGTCTTTATACTTCTTGGGATTCCTATAGGGTGTGGTGATAATAGGCTTAGCCCTGGCTTCTAGCTCAATGATGTGCTCAAACCCCTTGTCTGGTGGCACACCTGGAGGAATCGGCCCAAACACTTTCTGGTGCTTGTCCAGGATTCTTTTGATCTCTGGTGTGTAATGCACCTTTCCCTTCTCATCCATCCGTGTTGAGACCTTACATTCCACTGCATATACAATTTCTTCCCTTCTAAAGATGGCTTCCATCCTCTTCGCCATGACCACCCTGGCAGAGTTACCTGTCATGCCTCTAAGCACAACCTTTCGTCCTCCTTCCTCCACAGAGGACATTTCCATGGTCTTGTAATTTGTGGTGATGGGTCCTAAAGTGCTGAGCCACTGCACCCCTAGGATGATGTTGGTATCGGGAAGAATCATCACATACACATTCTGAACTAACTCATGCCTTCCCATGGTGAGTTTCATACATGGTATGTATCTGTTACAGGGCATAGTACTACCACCTGCTACCTCCACTTTGAATCCTTCAAACTCTACTATAGGTATGTGCCTCCTCTTTAGTAATGCTTCATCAATGAAATTGTGGGAAGCTCCTCCATCAAATAGAACTGACACTCTCTGTCCTTGTAAGACCCCTCTCATCCTGAAGGTGTTGAACTTGGATACCCCACTGATAGATGCCAACATAGCCTTCTCTCCAGTCGCACAGTCTAGCTCTGGAACCTCCTCTTCTACTGCCTCTAACGTTTAGGCCTCCATGTTTTGTATCTGACCATACTCATCCAATTCTTTGTCATCTGAAGTGACCTCAATGTAATGTACCTGTCCTCGTCCCATGCACTTGTGTGAGGGATTCCATGGCTCCTTGCATGTGAAGCAGAGTTGCTTCCTTCTCAGTTCCCTCCTAGTGTTGTCATCTATTCTGCCACGGCCCTTGTCATAACCCTTAGGGTCATGTCCTCCCTGGTTTATTGGAGGCCTTTGATCTCTTCCACCATTGTTAAGAGGTGGTCTGGGTATCAATTTTGGTTTAGCAGCTGGACCCAGATCCCTCGTCTTCTAAATGGCTTCCTATAGGCTGGTAGGCTTGAATTCCTTAACCAAACCCTTCAAGGGTTCCATCAATCCTTTTGTAAAGAGCATCATGAGCCTGGTTGGGGACATATCTTGCACCATCACTGCCAATTTCTAGAACTCATCAATGTATGCCTCAGCCGTACATGTTTGCTTGAGTTAGGTGAGCTCCAAAAAATGTAACTCAGGATCTCCTAGATCAAATCTATCAATGAGCCTCTGAGTGAATTCTATATAGGATACAATCTGGTTGTAGCCAAGTGTGGTGAGCCCATGGTACCACCAGTTGTGGGCCTTGCCATCCAAGTACATAGTGGCAAACTTGATGGCCTCCATCTCTCTCATGGGGTTAAGCTGCAGGTAAGTATCCAGCTTCTGCACCCATGCTTATGCTGTCATCTTAATCGTAGCATCAAAGTATGGAATCTCTATCTTCCCTGCCCTTCTCTCAAACTCAAAGCTGCCCTGGTGGTTCGTCCTAGGCTAGATTTTGAACCTGAGTTGACAATACTAGTCTAGGGACATCTGTCTTTGAACTTTCATATCCAAGCTATAGTATTCCCTTGTACTCTTGGCTAATTGTTCCACAAAATATTCAACCTGTTCATGCTTCCCTTTCTCATCTGTGAATGTGGGCATGTATGGTCTAGGGTTAGCTCTGCTACCTGAGTGTAGGCCTAGTCGTTCATCCATGAACACTGGAATTTATGGCCTATGATTGGTCGTGCTACCCATCTTCCCATGGAACGTGCCACCTCCAAGACATCCTTCATATTCCGATGCTTTCTACGGGTTATATCTAACTTCCTCATGGGTTCCACCGGATCCTCCAGCCTCCTTATTCCCATACGTATCAGGATCTTTTCCTCGATGGGTTACTTGCATCAGAAGGTTAGTTATCCTAGTTTGGTTCTGGTTCATTTTTTGTAGATTCTCATCAACTTTCTTCAAGGTTTTTGAGATTTCGGCCTGTCCCCTTTTGTTGGTTTCCTGATACTCATCCAACTGCCAGACCAATGTGCTTTCTGTGCAGTTCATGTTTTGCTGGAACTTACCAAATTCAACTACTAAGAGAGCCAAGGCTTGAGGCTCATGGTCGTCTCCTAACCCTTCCATTTATGCCTCTGTTTCACTGTTGTTTTTCTTCCTTGGACCCATAACAATTCCCCTATACTTCTGCATGCACCGATCTCTCCAAAGGTTTGGAGGATCGAGGCTCTGATACCACTATAATGATTCCAAGCCAAATTCTTTCTTGGAATCACTAACTACTACTAATTTATTGAGTTATTAAGTGCATACAAGATTCATCAACACATAGAGATCACAATATATTCAAGATGTAGAATCACAAGCAAAGATCTGACCTTCTTATTATGGGCAATGTAAGATCAATACAATAGATGGCCAATCTAGCATAAACCTCAGATGGCCGTACAAGCAATAGATATGAGCTGCTGTCAAATGCTCTCGACAATACAAAATAAGCCTCCAAAGACTAGGTATACAATGAGGACTAAATCAAGCAGATCTGAGCCTTACTAATGCTCAACCTCCAAGCTAGAAAGTGCCATGTCCTGCTAGAATGCTGAAGCCCTGAATAATTTTGCCCTTCTACCAAAAGTGTCCAATCATCCCGAGAAATATGCCAAATGATAGATCAGGCTACTGTAAGGAAAACCCAGATGTCCAAATTCCCAAATCCAGTCTCAAACTCCATAGATCTGAATTCTCCGCTGAATGATGTGCCCCACTGGATAACCGAAACCCTAGCTGGTTCGGCCTTGATGAAGGAGGCCTCCAAATGATCTGAAATTCTCCAAGAATATAGATCAGGCTATGAGAATCCCGTGGGAGAAGTTTCGAGCTCAGATCTCAAGCAAATCTCCCTAGATCTGAGTTTTACTGAATCACAGGACGTCCCCTATGGATCCACAACGTCCCAATCTGCAGACAAATATTGAATGATGATAACCCTCCAGAAAATCCCTCAAACTGATGGTCCTGCCCCTACAAACAAAACCCAACTCTTGGAATGGCCCCAGGCCCTCAGGATAAGCTGGATCGAACCTCCCTCGATAAGTTGGCCCTGAGACTAGAATGGCGTGGAGGAGTCTTTCACCCCCGAGACCAAGTTGTGGAACAAGGTGAGTGGTTATTTCACCACTGAGTTGCTCCCAAGGGTTTTGTTGACGGGTGAAATTGTCCGTCCGTCAATTGAGAGAGTGGAACCGGTCCGGGGTTGTGTAAATAACCCAAGCCGTTTGGAATGAACCACCCTAACGAGTTTAACGGCTCTGTTGGCCGCTCTAAGGTATTTTAAGAAAACCAAAGAGAAAACTAATCTAAATTAACTAAACTAACTAAAACAAATAAAACAAACTAAACTAATTAAAACAAACTAAAACTAAATAAAAGAAACTAAACTAATTAAAAAACAAACTAAAACTAACTAAAACAAACTAACTAATTATTACACTAACCTAATTAAAACATACTACTAAATAAACTAAAACTAATTATAACTATTCTAACTATTACATACAGTCTACTAATTACTATTATAATAACTCAAATCAACTATCTAATTACCAGCTGTAGTATTACTTATTCACAAATGTACACTATAAACAACCTACAGATTTAATTAAAACCTGCAAAACTCATGTGTTTTCTGCCCTAAAACAACAAGATATGTTTTTTGATTTTTATATTTTATGAAAAAGAAATAAAACTACTGAAATTAAACGATCTAATATAATTACTGAAATCAAACAATCTAATATAAATCTAATTAAACTTATATCTAAACTAATAAAAACAGTAAACAAGAAGCGACTAACTGACCTGGAAGCGCTCCTAATTTGTCCTGTGTGTGATGACTCTGAAGCTGTTCGGCGGAAGGAAACTCGCACCGGTTAATCCCAAAGCTTCTCGTAAACGATTAGCTGCGTTGCTCTTCGAGTGTTTACAAGACAAACAAGACATAAAAAATCATAACAATCTTATGATTAATAAATTCCTGCAATAAGGGAAACTTGTGATGCAAAAACTTATATTTATTAATTCAACTTATGAAGAAGATAAACCTGTCATTCACAAACTGAACTAAACAATTGTTATGTCTTTTATATAATTGGAAGAAACCAAATATGGATTACAGTGATTAAAATTATATCATTTGCACATGATCTAGATAGCTAAAGTAGTCATAAATCATAAACAAATTGATATACACAACTTGAAACAATATGTTGATATATTGAGAAGCTAAAGTTGTGACCAAACATCAAATTCTGCTTCAGTCTGTATTAGAACTCCATATCCTTGTTCTCCCACGAATGAGGATGAATATTATTACAAAAATCATAAGTATATATAAGTCTCTCCACAGGGTAAAACCTCCCTGTGGATAATATCAAACAGTTTTACATAATCTGGGAAATATCCCAAAATTGACTAAACTAAGAAATCAAAATGCAAGTGAAATCTTTGAAATATCTCCTAACTGCTCATCAAAGCCACTGCCATTTCGAATTGATCTGCAATAGACCAAAAATAACCAATTAGAAAGACATTTCATCAACAAAACAATAAAAATTTGATCCTACTGACTTAGCTACAGAATCATCTGATTCTGTAGCTAGTCTAAAATAGCATGCAAGATCAGATAGAAATCAAATGAAATCTTTTTAAAATAATCCAATTTAATTTTCTTTTAATAAACATTAAAAAATTAATCATTAATGGTTCAAGTAAATTTATCATTCAAATTAAACAAAATCGAAAGAGATGCAATCGAAACAGGGTAAGAATGCTTTGTTTTCTTTTTTAGTTGCCATAAAATCGGGTCAAACCATAACAGGACTGTTTCATATCAAACAAAATTAATGGTGAATCATATTGTATAAGATACGATGTAATCAAATACAATCATAATAGAACACAATCATAACCGATTTGTTACGACTGTAACAATGTGCATAAGATTCATGTTGTTTCAATCGAATGCCAATATGGAAAGACTGTTACGATTATAGTCAAAATGAAACATGCATAACAGTATCAACCAAACTTTGCCATAGACTTTGATAGCTGAGCGTTACACAGTCAACAGACATGACCAAAAATAATGATCACAACTATCGAAACAAATCGTGACTGACTCAAATATAGAAACAGATCGCAATCTTGGGCGTAATCACTTTCGTTCCCCAAATCAAGTTTAAACAATATATTTGTTGCAATATGAATCGAGCTGATAACACGATCAAACAATGCGAATCGATTGGTTGGATATAATAGTTATGATTCGTATCTATTCGCAATGTGGTTATGCATTAACAGAATGGTATTCGAATTAGTCGAAAAAGACATGGAATATAACATCATAACAGTTAACCATTATTGCCAACCATATCGTATAGAATATAACTAATTCAAATCGAAACATTGACTGTGTTCAAAATTGAAATACCAGAAACAACCTGTGTTTAGAAAAGATATTAACAACTTCAATAAGCAACAGAGTATTCAGTTCAAGCCAAATTAAACAATCAAATCCATACCACGATCAATCGAATCAAAGCTAAATCCAATCAAAACTAATCCGGGAAACGAAATTCAATTAATCAAAACAAAAATATGTATATAGTGCATGCTTATGTGTCAAAGAAAATCCACGCTGTAAAAAGAGCTAAGAGTTTGTCATATAAATAGGTGATATTCATACCAGTGAGGCTGCTCGAGCTATGCCAATTTTGAATTGACAATCGTTGTAGCTTACTCCACTTTCTTAAACAAAATTGAACCTGTTGTTCACTGCTTCTTATCAGTGGATTGCAATTTACCTTTTTGACTGGTGAGCCTCGCAACTTGATCCTCCAGAGCATGAATTCTAGACTGCATCATTGGCACATCGAGGTAATACCTTTCTAACCACAAGCCACACTGATCACATGGTGGAGCAACTGGTTGAGGTAGAGCAGGGGAGGGTTTTGACGAGTCACCGGGGGTTTCACAGGGCAGTTTGATGCTTGGGAAATTAGGGTCATTTTGCAAGCAAGGTGGTAGGTTTTTGACAAAGTCGTATGAGGGTTTGTTATACAGACCTTCAGAAAAGGGATACTCACTTGCCAGGTAACGTTCCACCTCCGAGTCAGAATCATCACTCACCATGATAGGGTCTGGGTTGACAGGAAGTTTTGGTTTGTTTCTCGCCATGCGAGAGATTAATTGGGCATTCTTTTTGCCTTTGGAATTCGTAGGAGGTTTGGCCTTAGGCCTTTTAGCCACGGGTTTAACATTTTTGACATCTTTGGTCACAGAGTTGGGTAGGTCGATAGGTGAGTCGGGTAGGGGTTTAGGTAATAGACTTGCTCTCGCTCACCACGGGTTTGTCAACCTGTGGTGGGCTTGAGTCCTCAAAATTATTACGAATAAGAAAATCATTCCAACAGTCTCGGTGTAACCCCACATGACAAACCACAAGAATTTTAATTAACCCAGAGTGAAAAAGGCTGCTATCGGCCTGATTTTGTTTGTATCTTTTAGACATTTTAAACAGGCTCCTATGTAGGTAATAAGGCATATTAAGCTCATAGCCCATGAAAACCATAAGTAGCCGAAGGTGGTACAAGAAAACGAAACCATACCGACCCTCACAGGTGATAAACTGCTTGGTTATTATCAGCAAGTCATGCCAACGTTGCTTGAGCATATTTGCGGGCAAACCTTTGTCACAGGAGCTCACCCTTCGAGAATGGAAGAGAAATGTCCATGGGACATCTTCCACTTTGCAATTTTTTGACCATTTCTGTCCAGTAGCAGGCAGACCGGTAGCTAAACTGAGATATTGCTCGTCAATTTCTAATTGCACATCCCCAACCTTGGCTCGGCAGCCATCAAAGGTTAATGAGAATTGTCGAGCCACGCAAGGGTTAAAACCATCAAACTTCTGTATGAATGGAAGCCATCCAAATTCTTCAAGGTCACTGTAAGCACCGTTGAACATCAACAATGCCTGGCCACCATTGGGTTCAGCCCTCACGACCGGTGCCATGGTGCGGGCGCATGGTAGGGTTTGGATTGAACACAACAATACACAGGAGCAAAAAATCGTTTGGGCTAATAGCTGCAAATGATGAAAGGGAAAACAAATTAATGTGCGTGTGCGAGGGTGGTGGGATTATCACCGCCATGCAGCATAGTAATGACAAAGTACAACGTTGTTCAATCAATCATAACATCATTCAAACCATAATATTCGGCCAACCCAAGAATTAAACGGTGGATGATATACCAATGCGCCATTGCATTGTTTGAAACCATGAATGTTCAATCAAACCCAAAGTTAAATGTGTGCCATTGTAATAATTCAAACCATTAAATCAAAACCCAAATGTTTAACCAACGCGCTATGTGTAATCAAACATTCATAAACATTGTGACCAATGATTTTATAAAATCGACAAGGTTTAGAGATTATAATAATAAGGATCATATTATATAAAACAAAATCAACCATGACCCCTATGTAAATTAATCAAATTGTGCAGTCAAAGTAAAAACGTATGAATAGGCATAGTTTGAAAAATCTTTTCAGCCACATGATAAACCAAAGGTAAAGTGCCACTCAAAATATCAATAAAAGACGATGACAGTTCAAATAACGATAGAGGAGTTTTTTCACGCTTACAGTCGTGAAAACCAAATCGAGACCAATTTGCAAGTGTCGCATGAAATGAAAATATTGTCTATTTCCAAAATGCGACAATAATTTGAAGTTCAAAAGACATAGGTGTAGGCAGCTTTTAGGGCAATTGAAAAAATTGAATTGGCTGCCAACAATGGCGACACACTGGGAGAAGCAGTTATCTCTGTCAAAAGAAAATAAATTCAGATTAGGACGACAAAGAAAAAATTCAACTCAAAAACAACAAACAGAAAATCATACAAACATCATCATTTACCATCTTTTCCAGAGATGTTTTAAAAGATGAAAACTAATAACAATCTTAAGATCAGCAAGTCACGATATTAATGATAAAATCTTCAATACTATTGGCATGGCCACTGCTGCCAGCAGGCGTCCATAGCCTCGACACGGTTTCCATTTAACCCACTCAGACATCTGTATCCTATCATGAAGCTCTGGATTAGAGTAAAGGACTTTAAAGAGGTTACTTATATTTTTTTACAGATTTTCATGTAACCGACATTGCTTCGCTGCCAGCGGGCCTGTTCAGTACCCCGACGAAGTTGTCTTGGCGCCATGCTTGCATTTACCCACTGCCAGCGGACCTGTTCAGTATCCCGGCGGGTTTACAAACACTTCCCACATCTCTTATTAACATTTTTATTTTGTTTTTCTTTTATGGATAGCTGAGCGGGGTGACGCTGAAAAATCTTGATATTTTATCATATTTTTTAGACCTCATCAGAATTTTTTGACACTGTCCTTTATTGAGATCCAGAAATGTTTTATTTACAAAACAACTTGCTATGACAGGGAGACATCCTTTTGATTCATTCCTTTACGGAAAAGGGACAGTGTAAAAAGATAATAGATGATTATGACAAAACTTCACTCAGAGATTGAAATCGGTAACTTCTTTCAAACAACAAAAAATTTCCAACATAAATATCAGTTTTTAGAAATATATCACTGATGTTTGTACAATCTTTCAGAAGTTATTTCAGTGAAGAAATTTTCCCATGGTCTTTATCTAAATGGCTCAGTGCACAGGTATGCATATTTTTCAAAAAACACACAAAAACAAACTGATCAATTCAAATCAAAACCAAACAGGAAGCAAACGAAAATGCATAAAAAAATGAAATATTTACATAAAATTACAAGGGTAGTAATCAAGCAAAGTATCTTTTCAGGGCTTGGCCATTCACCGGATAGGTGTCAAGCTGCCCTTCAAGATTCCGCAATCGAAAGGAACTAGGACCCAACTTTTTAGCAATCAAAAATGGCCCAAGCCATAGGTTTTGAAACTTGGTGTGCTCACCCTTTCCTTCGTGTGGTTTGTCCCACTTTAAGACGAGATCGCCTACTTCAAAATTCCTATCAGAAGCAAAATTAGAATCGAACCAGCTCTTAATCAATTGTTGATGTTGGTCTAACTTGCGCTTAGCTTGAGTTATTACTTCTTCTAACTTCATCAAAGCGTTAATTCGGCTTTCTAAAGGAGGACAACCTTCTTCTTGGAATTTTTGTGACAACTGAAGCGAAGGGAGAAGAATGTGAGGTGGAAAAATGGCTTCTCGGCCATAAACAAGGAAAAAGGGAGAGTTACCTATAGCAGCTTTGGGTGTTACCCTATCATGCCACAGCGCATCCAACAGTGCATTGTGCTAGTTCTTGTGATTTTCAGCCACGGTTCTCTTGATAATTTTGATCAAGTTCTTGTTTGTCGATTCTGCTAAGTCGTTGCCCTGGGGGTAGTAACTAGCAGAATACTTCAGCTTTATTCCTTTCTCTAAGGTGAACTCACTCATCTCAAGAGAAGAAAAGTATGAAGCATTATCAAAGACTAGACAATCAGGGATACGAAAACAAGTGATGATATTCGAGTTCAGAAAATCAATCACCTGACTTGTGTTGATAGTTTTTAGCACGGCGGCTTCAGACCATCGAGTAAAATAATCAGTGGATTTCACAATATACTTGTGTTGTTGTGAGGATGGAGGGTTAATAGGACCAATGA
>JASDQU010376800.1:0-11348 GCA_032191745.1 Picea mariana | reverse complement strand
GGAATAATAAGAATTAGGAAACTAAGTATTGGAGGAAACATAATAAAGGAAAGTGGGAACTTATGGTAAAAAGCAAGGTCAACATAGTAAGGAATCTGCAATTAAGAACTTGCTAATTTGAGCTAATTTAGTAACATCATTTTTAGGGAAAGTATTTAAAACATGTAAGGGGATCTAGGAACACCTAGGAGTAAATTTAGGAGCGAATCTAGGTGGGTGAGGGATTTGAGTCAATTAATAAATTTAAAGAAAATATTTATTGGACAAAAGAGGGGGATGGACGACACTTGTGCCATTGAGAATATTTAGAATATTTTACTGAAACTTAATTTAAATTTGAATTAGGGAAAGTTGGTGGGTCTCAAAAACTCTATAAAATGAAAGGAATATGAGGAAGAAGGGGATCGGCTGTTAGCATAATGTTACGCTGCTGGATTTGTGACTTGACTAATTACTTGTGGAGAGTTGGGATTTTCCATCTCGGAGAGGAGTGGTAGCTCGGCCTTGCGAGGTGAGTTGGGAAGCTAGATGGACCATCTGGATTGTGTGTGGCCCCTTTGTGGCTCGGGGGGCTAAGGGGGGAAGCAGAGTACCCCTAGCGATTAGCTGGGAGGTACCGGTGAGGTCTCGACGGTCGGCAAGCGGGAGAGGAGAGCGGCACGGGATGCGCGGACGTTATTCGAGGTAGGTGAAGAGGCAAAGGTATGGTCATTTATTTGGTAGAATAGAAAGCACTAGGATTGATGTAGATCTGCCTATTTATTGGAAAAGTGTACTGGTGTTACAATTTTATATAAAGTTTTCTGCATTTGCCATTTTTGTAACGACCCTTGATTATAAATTATAATTAATTTAATAATGTAATCCTAAAAGATTAGCTAAACTATAATTATTTATTAAAATAACCTTAACTAATTATTTGTTATTAATTAGTTATTCTTGATTATGATTAATTTAAGTATAATTAACTCTTTAATCAATATGGTTAATGAATTGATTTAAATATTAATTAATTAATTAATTAATTAAGTATTAAATAAAAGGTGGGGAATAAAATATAATATTTAAATCAAGTTACATATACAAGAAGGGATCACATAGGGATCTCGAGAAGATAAAAGAATTAATGTGAATGGATAAGGGTAATTAAATGGAGGGATAAGGAATTTAATGGAGGGTGGAGTGTCGGTGAAGGGGGGGGATAAGGATGGAAGGAAGGAGTTGGAAGGGGGCAGCTATTCTACGGGAGACTATTTTCTTGCTATGGGAGAGATCCGAGAGGGGCTGTGTGATCTATTTGATCAGGCAGGCACCGAGTTGCTAGAAGTTTTGGGCTCGGAGGGCCAGGATATCTGTAGATATCCTGGAGCTAGGTCGTTTTCCTAGTTGGCAGGGTGGACAAGAGGTTTTGGGCAATTATTTTCTGTGTTTGCAAGAGGACTGGACTGTGTAGTAGGTAGCAGCAGGAAGGCAGCTAACAACGGAAATTAGCATCAGTGTTAAGGTACTCAATTCGAATTTATGCATTACTCATTGATAAGTTTTAATTTTACTTGCATAATTCTTCTTTTATGAATCTGGTATAAATTGTTGTACATTTGGTAGGATTTGGTAGAATTTTTAGACATTATTTTTAAAAACCAGTCATTACAATTTTCTTTTGACAAATAGCAAAGAATAATTTTTTTACATTGCTTGTTGAGCCTCCTAATTTCATCCAACGTATGCTAAATGTTAAATTTTATATTTATCTGTGTAATTAATCTTTACCGGCAAACTGGTTCTGTCTGATGTATCTTTGATAATGGTCATTAATCTCTGCTTCAAGGTCAACCTGTATGAAGGGTTTGAGGCAGATTATCTTGTTCTATGTGTAAGTCTCGCCAGTTTTCTGTTTTTCTTTTCAATATTTTCTGTGCTCGTGATCGGAGTAAAGGATTAGAGAGATTTTCGAGACAGTTGGCACCATGGTGGATGGATGGAAAATATGATGTCTTGGTTCAGTCTGCTTCTGATGTCCTTATATTTCGTTTCAAATGATGTTATTGGTGTTTATGGGGAACTATGCAAATTTGGTTCAGGATTCTTTTTGCTTATTCAAGTGGTTTTGCTGTTGGACTTCACTCATACATGGAATGAGGCTTGGGCTTCAAAGGATCATCGACTCCGGTATCTAGCCATGTCGCTTGTATCTCTTGTGTGTTACATAGCAACATTTCCATTCTGTGGATTGATCTTCCACTGGTTCAGTCCTTGGGGCCATGGTTGTACTTTCAACACATTCTCTATTGCGGTCACAAAAATTCTGGCATTTGGATTTGCAATCGCTGCATTACATCCTTCTGTGAATGGAAGCCTTTTGTCAGCTTCAATAATCTCACTCTACTGCACATACTTGTGCTAAAGTGGGCTCTCAAGAGAGCTGAGGGACTATATTCAACATTGCATTGGTCAAAATGACGATGGGAAAACTTATATTTATAGTGGCCATGGCATGGTTGGAATGGTTACAACAGTTTTTCCACTGTTGTATTCGGCAGTGAGGGCTGGTTCTAATTCAAGTAAATTGATTTTTGAATCCGCAAGAGATGTTCCAGTTTCAGAGAAGGCCCCTTTGCTGAAAGATGAAGGCAGACCTGTTGCATATTCTTATTCTTTGTTCCATCTTATATTTGCAGCTGCCAACATGTATTCAGTGATGCTTCTAATTGGCTGGACAACACATACTGCCTCTACCTCGAAAACAAAACTGAATGATGTGGGTTGGCCATCTGTTTGGGTGCGCATCTGCATGGAGTGGATTACGGAAGAACTCTATATTTGGAATCTTCTGGCCCCTCTCATCCTTCCCGATAGGGACTTCTCGTAATCTAATTGATTAGTCACAGAGTATACTATTTTTCCTTCTGAAAAAAAAAATTATTAGTTGGTCTAGTTCATTTTATTTTATTTTATTTGAAAAATAGAAATAAAACATTGATAGGTCTGGTAGGTTTTCAATCTGGCCTTTAAGAATATTGGGAGTGGGTTTACTGGTTATTGTTCAGTGATATTATTCTGGTTGGTAAGAGGGTGTACAGTCGTGCACAATCATAACGACGTTGTTTAAATATTAGATTTTTGAAATTTTCATGGGAATTTTGTAATACTGTTAAATGAATTTAAAAACATGTACATAATCCCACATCGCATTTAAATCTCATGCACTTCCACCCAATCCAATCTCTGCATTGAGGTTACTCAGTCTATGCATTTGCGTTGAGAATTTTCTGTGCGTTTGGGGAAGAAGACCCACGTCCTTGCCTTCAGAGTGGTGTAACGTTTTCCACAAACTGTGACTGCATGTTGATGGCCCTCAGATTTTTATAAAATGGTTGACTGTGTTTGATTTTCCTCTACGCCGATAGATGTGAAAGTACCTGGGCACTGCAAAAAATTCCACCTACCGAATTGGAATATTATAACCCTTACCTCGACATGCAATCCGCCCAACGACTTGGATTCTCTTACCAACTATCTCACTAAATTATTTACTCAGTGAATGGCACCTCATGTTCTCTGCGTTTTTGGCAATCATTCCCCAACTTTCTCTACATTTTTGGAAAATCGTTCCCTCAGATTTTCTGCGTTTTTGGCAAATCATTCCACAGATTTCTCTGCATTTTTGGTAATTCGTATCCCCATAATTATTGTGTTTTTGGAAATCTGTCTCCTCAGATTTCCCTGGGTTTTTACCTCCTCTCAGACATTTAGTTTATGCCCATCATTCGATTCCATCGCCTTCCATGCTCGACGATCTGCGAGGAGATAGCTATTAACCCAATGTGGGATTCCCTTCACTCAGGGTATGCTGCCAAGGATTCGGTTGTAATTAAATTTGCCAGATTTGAATTGATTATGTCTGATTTAAATGTATTCCTGTCAGTATAGATTTATTTCCATCAGTTTAGCTCAGCATTGTTTAATCTAGGCGTTGTCTAATATGTTATTCTACTCTACATGCAAACTTTAAATTCAGAATGATCATTATGTGAAGACTGTGTATTCATTAAAACATTGTTAAATTAGTTTAAATTAGCATGGTCGTATTCATTACAGCATTGTTAAATTAGTTTAAATTAGCTGTGGTGTATGGTTAATGTATTGTAGTAGTATTGTGGTCCGTCGGTGTTTAATTTATAATTGCCTTGAGAAAAATGACCATGTTAATTGGTGTCGAATTCTGAATTTGTCACTTAAGTAAGATTTTAGGAGTTGTACTTATTTCATGAGTTGAACCATTGATAAGTGATGTTGACCGGAATTGAACCTGATCATTACAAGTACTAATCATGATTAGAATAGATGATATCAATTCAAAGGTGGTAGCATACTCTCGTGTTTCTTGTTTATCTTCATATATGATTCTCTCGCTAAATTATATTTTCGTAGTGGATTGATTAGTCATAGCAGATTATTTTTGGGCACAGTGATAGGTATGATGGACATGTGCCTCGTCACTTCATCTAGAAATGTTATCTATAGTAGAACCAATGAATGTTTAATTCTGCACCTTGAAGTAAAGTAGATGACTACCCTTGCTTCTTGAGTTAAATAAATTTGTTTTCATTTCGCTCGCACTTATGTCATGTCTTGATGGAATTCGTAATCAGGTTCTCTTTCCCGTGGAATTCATATAATGTGTGTTGATTTATAGAACTTTATCGCGCAGCGATCGTCCTTGATGGTGGTTGATTGGTTAGTCAGTTGCTCTGGTGTGACTCGGGTGGGATGTAGACACCTCCATGTTCCTTAGAACAGTCGCCAGCCCTGAGACCTTAAATGGTTAAAATCGATGGTAACCTGGGCTTGAGCGTTGCTTATGTGTCTTGGAGGTCCTAACCATTGCAGGTTAGGACGGATGGGTAGTCAGTCTTATTATTGTCTGTTGATGGTCGTTCCTTTCTTGCAGAGGTTTATGTGCATCTTAGATCTCTATGTTGTCATTGCATTGCATGCGTCATGTTCATCGTCATATGGCGATGCAGAGTCGAGTGTGTCTGTTTCCTTTTTACACGCACGCACACACTTTAAAAAATAAAAATAAAAAAAATTGTACCTGTTATTAGAGTTGTTGTCATAAGAGGAGGTTCGTTACACTTTGTCATGTTGGTATTCCCTAGGATCCCCTAAGATAGTCCCATCACTAATGATTTTGAAATACTTTGATGAGATTCTTTCAAGACTCATGGAATTATTCCTTTATTCTACTTGAAATTGGGGGAAATATAGTGACCTGTATAGATAGAGGTTATTAGTAATCCTTTAGAATATAATCTCCTCCTAGTTCATAGTTAGATGTGTGAAATGATGGATGTGGTATCTATGTTTTTTTGCATGATTTATTTCCCTCACTAGGGAAATATTGTTCCTACTAACCAGTTGTGTTATTTCTAAACCAGTCAAACTACTTCAACAAGATGCAATGTTAAATTGATCAAGAATTCCATGAGGAAATGAGAAAATGTGGGTGTCGGGATGTAACCATCCTTGATGGGAAATTTTAATCTCCCCTCACCCATATCTTACATTAACTATTCCCATGTATGTGTGATATTGTACATCTCTAGAAACTCCATGGAAATGGAATGTTTCTTCAGAACATTTTACTTTGAATATCTATGGGGTTTACCAAATCCTTATAACTTGTCATAGGAAAAAATACATGTAATGATGTCTCTTACTTTTTATATGGATAAAATCACTTCTTATACCATTCAAATGGCCTTACTAGACACTATTCATGCTTCTTCACTAATGGAGGAGTATGGTCAGAAGCTCAAATCTAGAGGGGGGTAGGGTATGTATACCTTTGTATACATTAGCATTCAAATCGTTGCATGGAGGGGGTCCCTTGTCCCACAAACAAGGGTGTCTCATACGCCAATGTGGGCCTAATGGTTAAGAATATGTGTATACTACTTGGAGGTCATAGGTTAAAATACAGAGGGGGGTAGGGTATGTATACCTTCATATATGGGGAAAACAATTAGATGGGGAAAACCTATGATTGAAAGAAAATGCATAAAAAGAATCATTACATTCTATCCTAGTTGGACTTAGATCCCAATGCCTTGATCTCTAAGTCACTTCAACTACTAGATTTATTGTTTCCTCCTCCCTTACTTACTCATCAATCCTTTTTGCCTACCTTAATTGAACCTCTTTTGATTCCTACGGAAACCTAGAATCTTGAATTGAACCTTGTACCCCCTTATGGCCTTGCATGCAAAAAATGATTCACTCCCAAATAACGTTTTATCTCAACCCTATGTAGTTTTGAATTGGAAAAAGGAACACCAATAATAAGAGGAGGATGAAGTAGAAGAAGAAAGAATCCCAAAGAAAACTGGGAGGAAAACAAACAAGGCCCTTTAATTCCCTAATTATGCTCTATATATACCTAATCATGTGTTGTAGATCCATAATGAGGCCACAAATGTACTTAATTAGGACATATGGATCCTTTTTATGCCCTAAAGATACAATCAATCCTTGTAACTCCAAAAATAGGCCATGTATATCCACAATTAGGCCCCATAAATAATGTATTAGGGACTAAATCCTTAGTTCTTCATCATCAATTCATGGCTTAGGCCCCAAGGATCATTCTTGTTGTGCTCAATATTTGAAGTTGGGCCTATAATCATCCTTGTAATTGCAATTCTTGTTGTGCTCAATAATTTCCACAAAACGGAAGGAGGAAATTGTTTAGGATCGGGGACGTTCCTCCTAATTAGGTTTTACATAAACTATAGGTACTATTACATGAATACTTATAACAAATGTTTTCCTTGGGTACTATGTTGGATCATGTTGTCATTGATGCCAAAGGTTTAATTAATTGATGTCAAAGGATTGATGTCAAGTGATTGATTGATTCCAAAGAATGATTGATTGATTGATTGATTGATTTCAAGTAATTTATTTATTCCAGAGGTTGATTGAATGATTTAAAAGGCCAAAGGTTTGATGTATACATGTCTTATCATAGTTTCCATTGATACATGATGCATAGATGAAGATGGAACGATGTGGTTTCATTGGTATATGATGCATTTTTGGATTGATTTAAAGATGAATCTTTATTGTATTATCATGGTTGATAAGGTGTACAATGGATGAACTCCAAAGTGGTCCCCTTATGGTGAAATCCCTCATAGGAAGACGCTTTGCAGTTGAGTTATCCTTGAAGTATGGTTATGCTTATATGTGGAATAATGAGATGAAGATCAGTGAATTTGTCAGTAGAACTATCCTAGATGGATATTTCTTGTCATGCCATTTCCAATGGTATGTGGAACATCACATAACTCCTCATGGTTCGATATTTATGGTCTTACGAAGTTGGAGGACCCTCATATGTAGGCTTCAAGCCCCAAAAGGTCAAAGAAGTCAAATAAGCTTGAAAAGAAGAAATTATTATTTAAATGGTAAAGAAAAGTGACAAAGTCAAGGAAGAATATTTAAATGATAAATTAATGGAGAAATTTATAATTATGGAAAGTCGTTAACCCTAAAAATGAGGAAAATAGGTTAAGTGACCTAGAAATGGGTTAAGTGACCTAGAAGTGGGTTAAGTGACCTAGAAGATGCTTATAAGGAAGATACTTGGAGATGACTAATGACCTTGTGATATAATGATCGTTGGGTGAAATAATCCCGCCCTATTTAAAAAAAAATATATGAAAATAATGGAAACATGGAAATATTTCATGGAATAATCCACCCATATGTACATATGACCAAATTTCTACATATAATCCACCCACATGTACATATAACTAGGATATGTTAGGTGATAAAATACCAATGCCATGAAGAAATCTATCTTAGGTGTCCCCCCTATCTTAGGTGTTACCAAGCATACACCAAGCATAATACTTATATTAGGTGTTACCAAGCATACACCAAGCATAATACTTATCTTAGTTTTACCTTGGCGGCATGAACCAAGCATACAATTTAATGTGTAGGATGTGTGCACGTGTGGTGTGACTAACTTGAAATGAAAATTCTTGCAAACAAAAGTAAATTACAATTAGTTGAAATTTAAACTATTGAGAAAGTAAGCAACCAGGATAAGTACTAAATTAAATGATTTTATCTTTATCTAAGTTACCCTTCAAATATGAAATGTACTTGCGAATATTTAGAATCCAATCCTTAGGGGGTTTTCTTCTCAATCCTTATGAATTTATTAAAGAGAATACCTAATCCACAACAAAAGAATCTAAAAATAAACCTACAGGTCCTAAAGAACACTTAAAAAGATGGAACAAAAACCTAAAAATTTAAAAAGTGAGTTTCGAGATCCCTTGTAGAAACTCACCTAGAAAGCTGTGTTGGAAATGAAAATTATGCCCCCTATTCCTATGTCGTTCAATGTAGATAACATGCCAAAAAAAAATTGGTCAATGAAAATAACATGCCAAAAATTGTGTTGGTCAATGCACTTAATGACCCCCAAAAATGCATTGGCACCTAAGGGTTTCCGGATAGTTGTGAGCTAGTCTATGAGGAAAATATGAGTGGTTTTCGACATTTGTTTCCTGAAAACACTGCACATAAAGTATGCATGAGCTATCTCAATATGGTGGGGATAGAGAAAGGGAAAGAAAATAATATGGGAAGGACCAAATGACTGTTGTAAGCAAGGAATTCTCGCCTAATGAGCATATGGTTAACAAAGCGAGGAATTTTGATACATAGAAAAGGTAACTTAGATCACCTGCAAGCTTGTTTTCCACCAAAGAACACACCGCGACGAACAAATCAATCACTGGGAAGAAATTGATGACTCCACATGATGAATTGATGATGGAAGAAAGTGGGCATGATAATTTGTATAAGATATTTGGAGAATGATAATTTTGAAGCTGCTAGGCCTATTCCTACACACCACAGTGAGATCACCTCTCATTGAAAGTCAATGTATTGATCCCTTTTAGTTTTGGGTTGATAATTCAAGGCCAGGAATGACCAGGCCCACATCAAGTGAAGGAATAAAATTAAGAAGGTACATGTGTTGTCCCATTCCATGTCAACAACAACACATCCATTCATTGGGAACAAATCGATGACTCCACTAGATTAGGGTCTATGGTTTACATGATGAATTGATGATGGAAGAAAGTGGGTGTGTGAGTCAAATTTGAGTCCAAAAACCCTCCCATATCGTTAAGGCATGCAAATATTCTGTCCATGTCAAATTTCAATGAAGTCAGAAACAGTTTGAAAAAATTTCAACGTTGGCCCCATTCACAGGTCACTATTGCCTGTGTCTAGTCCTAGTACAATTTCCTCATAAATTTTTTTATAAGATATTTGTAGAATGGTAATTTTGAAGGTTCTAGGCCTATTCCTACACACCACAATGAGATCACCTCTCATTGACAGTCGGTGTATTGATCCCTTTTAGTTTTGGGTTGTTAGTATTTTCAATTGCACGCACCTTTCAATCCAGTCAAAGTTGATCAATTAATGTCTCTTGTTACTGTGGGGTTATAAAGCCTCATGATCCCAATGACCAAATGCCTCCAACCTTATGATATAATGATCGTTGGGTGACAACATTTATGAAGGGTGACGACTATCACTAGGGGCAACTTTCAATTCAAGGCTAAGAATGACCAAGCCCACATCAAGTGAAGGAATAAAATTAAGAAGGTACATGTGTTGTCCCATTCCATCTCAAAAACAACACATCCATTCACTGGGAACAAATCGATGACTCCACTAAATTAGGGTTTATGGTTAACATGATGAATTGATGATGGAAGAAAGTGGGTGTGTAAGTAAAAATTTGAGTCCAGAAACCCTCTCATATCGTTAAGGCATGTGAATAGACTATCCATGTCAAATTTCAATGCAGTCAGAAATAGTTTGAAAAAATTTCAACGTTGGCCCCATTCAGAGGTCATTATTTCCCATGTCTAGTCCTACTATAATTTCCTTGTAAAATTTGTATAAGATATTTAGAGAATTATAATTTTGAAGGTACTAGGCCTATTCCTATATACCATGGTTAGATCACCTCTCATTGACAGTCGGTGTATTTATCCCTTTTAGTTTTGGGTTGTTAGTATTTTCAATTGCACGCACCTTTCAATCTAGTCAAATTTGATCAATTAATGTCTCCTATTACTATAGGGTTATAAAGCCTCATGATCCCAATGACCACATGCCTCCAACCTTCTGATATAATGATCGTTGGGTGACAACATTTATGAAGGGTGATGACTAAGACTAGGGGAAACTTTCAATTCAAGGCTAGGAATGACCAGAGCCACATCAAGTGAAGGAATAAAATTAATAAGGTACATGTGTTGTCCCATTCCATGTCAACAACAACGCATCCATTCACTTGGAACAAATCGATGACTCCACTAAATTAGGGTTTATGGTTTACATGATGAATTGATGATGGAAGAAAGTGGGTGTGTAAGTCAAATTTGAGTCCATAAACCCTCCCATATCGTTAAGGCATGTGAATAGTCTATCCATGCCAAATTTCAATGCAGTTAGAAACAATTTGAAAAAATTTCAACGTTGGCCCCATTCACAAGTCACTGTTGCCCGTGTCTAGTTCTAGTACAATTTCCTTGTAAAATTTGTATAAGATATTTGGAGAATGATAATTTTGAAGGTGTTAGGCCTTTTCCTACACACTACAGTGAGATCACCTCTCATTGACATTCGATGTATTGATCCCTTTTAGTTTTGGGTTGTTAGTATTTTCAATTGCACGCACCTTTCAATCTAGTCAAAGTTGATCAATTAATGTCTCTTGTTACTGTGGGGTTATAAAGCCTCATGATCCCAATGACCACATGCCTCCAACCTTATGATATAATGATCATTGGGTGACAACATTTATGAACGGTGATGACTAAGACTAGGGGCAACTTTCAATTCAAGGCTAGAAATGACTAGGACCACATCAAGTGAAGGAATAAAATTAAGAAGAGACATGTGTTGTCCCATTCCATGTCAACAACAACGCATCCATTCACTGGGAACAAATCAATGAATCCACTAAATTAGGGTTTATGGTTTACATGATGAATTGATGATGGAATAAAGTTGGTGTGTGAGTAAAATTTGAGTCTAGAAACCCTCCCATTTCGTTAAGGCATGTGAATAGTCTATCCATGTCAAATTTCAATGCAGTCGGAAACAGTTTGAAAAAAATTCAACGTTGGCCCCATTCACAGGTCACTGTTGCCCGTGTCTAGTCCTAGTACAATTTCCTTGTAAAATTTGTATAAGATATTTGGAGAATGATAATGATGAATTGATGATGGACA
>JASDQU010376797.1:0-11447 GCA_032191745.1 Picea mariana | reverse complement strand
ATTTAGCATAGAGCTGATGCTCTCTTAGCACTTGCAGCACAAGTCTAAGATGCTCTTCATGTTCTTCTCTATTCTTAGAGTATATTAATATGTCATCAATAAAGACTAGCACAAATCTATCTAAGAATTTACTGAGTACATTGTTCATTAAGCACATGAAAGTGGCAGGGGCATTGGTTAACCCAAATGGTACTACCACAAACTCATAGTGACCATATCGTGTCCAGAAAGCGGTTTTATGGATGTCTTCACCCTTGATTCAGACTTGATGGTATCCCGACCTCAAGTCAATCTTTGAGAAAATAGACACGCCTCCCAACTGATCAAATAGATCATCGATCCTGGGCAAGGGGTACTTGTTCTTTATGGTTACTTTATTGAGTTGTCTATAATCTATGCATAGTCTAAGGGTGCCATCCTTCTTTTTCACAAACAGGACTGATGCTCCCCATGGGGAAACGCTGGTTCGAATATAAACCTTATCCATCATTTCTTTTAATTGTAATTTGAGTTCCACTAACTCAGGTGTGCTCATCTGGTAGGGTGTCCTAGACACCGGCACCGCTCCTGGTGCGAACTCTATCGAGAAGTCAATGTCTCTTCTCGAAGGTACACCCAGTACCTCTTCCGAAAACACATCTCTGTATTTTCTCAGGATAGGGTGATCCTCAGGGCTTGGTTTAGCACCTTTGATTGTTTTCAACACCTGTATTTCATATAGGGGACATCCCTTTCGGCAATACTTCCTCATTTGCATGGCTGATATTTGCCTCACCGAGACAGGTTTTCGGATCCCTTGGAGGGTTATCCTTTTTCCTTCTTTGCTCACACATTCTAAGGTTTTATGGTAACAGTCCAGCCTGGATTTATGAGTGGCCAGCCAGTCCATACCAATCAACATATCGTATGATCCCAGGGGTAGTATGTTAAGGGTTTCTTGGGTGGGGAATTCACCCAACATTAATTGGTAGGCTGGTATAACCTTTGTTATCTTCCTTTTGGTGCTAGTGGATAACTGTACCAACCATGGCTTGGTTTGTTTCTGTGGCTGTAATTTACACTTATCAATAGCTCTAGGGGCTACATAACTCAAATTTGAACCAGGGTCAATCAAAACAGACACTAGATGGTTGAAAATCATACCTTTTATTTCCACCATTGAAAATCATACCTTCTATTATCCAATGCTACATAAATCTGCGGCACACTTCTTGCCACATCATTGACTATGGTAGCTTTCTGAATGTTATAAACTTTTCGACTGTTTTGTTGTCGGTGTGGACAGTCTCTCAGGAGATGCTCTTCTCCGCAACCCCAAAATTTCAGAGGTTCTCTCTCTGGGTTATCAGTCTTCGTTGGTATAGGTCCAGAAGTTTTGTTTCCGCCTGATGATGGAAAATTCTGCTGGATTACACTCTGGGCTGGAAAGTTCATTCTGGCATTCTTCTTGTAGTTTTTAGATCCTGAGGATTTGATCCCCTTTTTCTGAAATCTCGAACCACTCTTCTATTTCCAGTCTCCACGAAACTCTGCCTGATGTCCATATTGTTCATGACAATATGTTGCTTTTTGAATAGTGTCTTCTAGGGTCTTTGGCTCGTCGAATTCGATTTGGTTCCAGTATTCCTTGGGTAGCCCACTAATGAAGCATTGCGCCTTCACCTTCTCTTCTTTGATGTAGGGTACATATCTCAATAAGTCGAGGAATTTGTTGACATATTACTCTATAGTGAGTTGCCCCAGTTTGAGTTCATAAAACTCTTTAGCCTTCTCGTTGAAATATTTTTCCGACAAATACTTCTTTCGGAAGTACTTCTCAAACCATTTCCAAGACAGGTCATCCTCGTGGACCCCTTTCATGTTTTTAATATCTTCCCACCAGATGGAAGATTTTCCGTTCAGATTGAAAGTGGCCACTCGGGCCCTCAAATTTTGTGAAAAATCATGGACTTTGAATTATTTCTTTAGTCCAAGTAGCCAAGCCTCAGCTTCCTTTCCCTTCTTTATCTCACCGTCGAAGGAGGGAGGTTTGGCCTTTCTGAATTCCTCAAATTTATGACTCTTGGAAGTATTTTGCTTCTTCTGTTTTCTTCGAAAATAGGAACTGGTCCTACTACTGGAAGAGCCTTCTGAATCACCAACTTCCTTCTCAAAGGAATCATCTGGCATTGGTCCTTTACCTCTGGGGTGGACCTTTCTTGAGGTGCTTCTCTCAGTATGGCCACTGACACGACCATGTTTCTGCACTTCGGGTTCATGCTTCATTTGTCGTTGTAGGTCGGATAAGATTTGCAGTAACACTACATTAATTTTAGTTTGCTTTTCTTGCTCTTTCATCATCCTTTCATTGTCGGCCTTGCATCTTTGCAATTCAACCATGAGACTCCTCACAGTCTCAGCTAGATCTGGAGGGGTTCCTATTTCTCTTCTTTCATCAAACTCTTCATCTATGTTGTGGGAGACTTCTCCCACCTTTTGGTGAGTCACCATACTCTGTGTTTGTAGATTCCCACAACAGATCGTCCGCTTGGGTGAAAAGAAAAACATTGGTTATTAGTTAGATACATTTCATAACCTGCACATAAATTTATAACTCTTTCACATGCATACACAGTCGGGTTATTGTTTCCAAGTTTTAATCCTGGACAAGAAAGTTAAGTTAGGGGGTTACTCCTCGTAGGAGTGCTTCGAATGCAGCTTATGCATAACTCGTTCATGAGCCCAGTCAGGCCGAGTGTTGTAACCATGATTTGATACCACTTTGTCACATACCCACTACCTCAATCAAATTTTTCGTTGATTTTTGTTGAATCAGAGGCCCCAAATTGCCTATGGAGGCCTAGTGCAAGCTATCTCTTTCTCTCTCCCCATCCCCATGTGGTCGCGGGACATGGTCATAGTTCAAATAAACACATTGCCTCTTGGTATTTCATGCCTCAGCGCTATCGTGATGTCGAATCATTCCACTTTGCAACTTTCGAACCCCGACAGGGCTAGCGAGCGGCCAATAGGGACAACTCCCTACAGGTTTAGAGAACAACCAATGAGAACATGCCCCGTCACATGGTTAAGTGGGGTACAGGTGGTAGAGGGGAAAATGTGACATGGTAGTCAACAGGACAGGAGGGGCCCCATTTCACATGCCACACTATTTTGGACCCCCCCCCCCATTAAAGGTAGAATGGCAAGGGGGGTCTAGAATCCACCTAAGCGCCATTGATCATGATGAATTAATCTCGACTGTTTGAGAGTTGCACATCCGATTCTGGACCCCCCCCCCCTCACCGCTAAAGGCAAAATGGCAAGGGGGCTCCGGAATGAAGCTTCAACCATAGATCTGAGTGGGTGGACTTTAGCAATTCATATCTACTCGCCACTTACCCTAAGGTGTCTTCACACCCCGGCTTAAAGTTGACGTCGCTCCCTCACATCAGACGGTCGATACAGACCCTAATATTTCCTAAAGGAATCTCGTCCTTTCATCAGGACTTAGCCACATGCTATCGTCTCGTCATTAGGGGTCAGGATTTATCAAGGTGAAGGCCCGAGTTCTTTTCAACGGAACTCCTGAATCCCCGATCCCCGATTTCCTGAAATGGGTAATCTCTCAACACGTCACCTCCTTAAATCAGACGGTCCACAACTGCTCCGGGGTTTCCACCCAGGAAAGTCCCGATCCCTTGTCGCTAGGACTCCCGATCTCGCGATTCCCAATTTTCCGAAATGGGAGATCTCATGATGCGTGGCCTTCGTCAATCAGATGGCTCATATCTATCTCAGGGTTTTCACCATGGAAAGTCTCTAACTCTTGTCAATAGGACTCCCGATCTCGTGATTTCTGATTTCCCAAAATGGGAGATCTCTTGACACATGCCCTCTGTTAATCGAGCGGCTTAGATCTATTCCGGGGTTTTTTTTTTCCCCTATACATTGGGGTCTTAACCCTCGGGTAACTCCTGACAGATCCAATGGCTGTCAGGTTTTTCAGTCGAGATCTGATGGCTCAGACAGATTCCTAACTTGTGGGCTCTTCCACAACTTCCTAATCGTGGACAACACCTGCGAAGCAGATGGAGTCTCACCCGAGGTAGAGGAAGGGGTGGCTGCAGGACTCAGATGTCTGCAACCTTAGTTGGGATACAAATCTATGATTCTAACACTTAACATAGCACTCAACAGTTAACATTCATCAATATCTAGTCTTAGTTACAACACAGTTAAACCCTAATTACAGAGTATCACAGTACTCATTCAGAGCTAAGGTATTTAAGCACTAAGAATATGTACATAAGTCATATCTAACATCCATCCATATTATTAAGAACTAAGCATCAACAAATCATTCATCTATATTAAAGAACTAAGAAAGTAAACACAAAAACAGATCAATACATCACACAAAGCATAGCAACACAACATGTACGTGGTTCACCCCCACCCTAGGGATACATCCACCAACTCTTCTCTTATTTATTATCTTTGGTCAAGCTTCTTACATGCACATAGCATCCAAGTTCTACTTCGCAGAAGACAATATATCTATGTGCACTCCACTAGATCCTTCTTCTTGTTGCTAGGGTACATCACCAAGCCTTCACACAGTCTCTTAGAGTTACTTGCACTAGCCTTGTAAGCCTCACATAGTATGAAAATAGAACTTACAACTCTTGATCACATAGATCCAACTCTAGCACTTAGCACATTGGCCTACTAGGTCTCTTTCTTACATCGCCTAGCTACTTATTTATACATTACAAAATAGGCCTAAACATGTGTAAAACCATGGGTTGACATCCCATACCCATTACATAATCCCCAATACCAAAAAGGGCCCTAAAAGTGACAAAGATCCCATGATCTCCATTTCATCTTCTGCTCCGCCTTTGACAGCCTGCCGAAGTCCCAAAATTAGGTCAAACATGACCAAGAATCCTCAAAACTTGGTCAAGTTCCAATAGGCCCCCAACACTCACTTGTGACTCGTCCTGAGTCACTCTAATCTGATTAGTTCTGGTTCAAAATCCTTGAGCTTAGCCCAAGCTGCTTCGACTTGTTGTTGTGCCATGACCTCTTTTTCAACGAACTCTTGGATGACTGCTTCGTTGACAGATCCCTCTAGGCGTTGTTTAGTTGCAATGATGATTTGCTCCAGTTCCGCTCCTCAGCCTTCGATCTCTGTGAACAGTTAGTAAGACTCATCTTGTATAGGTTGGAGCCTCTGAGTTACTTCCATGACTCTACTTTGAATAGTGTGGACCTTCTGTTGGGAAGTGCATTGCTCTTGGGATCACTTCATTCTTTCCACAGCTGACAGGGGCTTCAACTGCGCCTGTATTGTCTTTTCTTGCTGATTCTCTTGCTGTAGCTTTGATTCCAGTGCCTTCAATTCTAGATTCTCAGTGAGTTGCTCATATGTCTGGGCACTACGATCACTTAGTTGCTTGCATTCCATGGTAAGGGATTTTATTCTTTCAACTGTGCTTCGAGTAGTTGCTTCTCTTTGATCCCTTACATCCTGTGGGGTGTCGGGTATGGTGTAGAGATCTAAGTCTGATATTTATTGTTGTAGCTATTGGATAGCTTCTATGAGATTCTCTACTTGATGCATGACTTGGTATTCTTCCTTTGTTTCTAATCCTGTCATAGAGGGGAGGGATCTGTTGACTGCTTCTTTCACTTCGAATTGCTCTCTGAGAAATTGTTCTTTTTCTTGTTGCATCTATTCTTTATCTTCTTCAAACTTTTTCTAGAGAGAAACCTTCTCCTAGTCTACAACTCTACGTTCTTCTACGATTACACCTTGCACTTGCTTCAAGGCCTACGTGGATTTTTTTGTTTCTTATTGAGTGTGATGAAGGGGAGCTTCAACCGCATCATCTAGTCAGTGGAGTTGGGCTAGCTCATATTCTAACTCTGGTTCTCCTAATGTCAGGGGCATAGTGGACACTACATAGATGGACTGAAGGGCCTATTGTACCTCTCATAATTTGACCTTATTTATGTCGTACATTTCCTCCTTCTTATCTTCTTGTTTCTCCATGATTTCCAGCAAAGCGTTGTTTAGGGATTCTATGATGAAGTCAAAATCATTGGTAGTGAGCATAGTCTTCATCTTGGTCACGGTGGATTTCAATTTCTTCTAGGAAGAAGGTTTAGGAGGAGAAACCTTCCTCTTCTTCAGGGGATCGGTTTCATATCTAGGTAGTGTTAGTTTTACTTGCTTCTATTCAGCTCCTTTTCAATTTATCTCTTCTACTTCGTCATCACCCTCTCGGTCAGGTGATACTGAAGTAGTCTTTCCTGAGGCACTGCTTAAATCTTGGACCTCGTCAGTCTTCTTCATTCTGCTGGGTCTAGGTGTGTCATGTTCTTTGTGCATGGTCTCTGGGCTGTCAGGGTCATACCTATCTGCATGGTCTACCGGAATAAGGAGGTATGCCGACCAGTCCTTAGTGATCTCCTCAAGGTCCTCTTCCATGAGTTTGTAGTATGACTGAAGTTGCTCCTTATGTTCATCAGATCGCACAGTAATGTAGATGAAGTGATGATATGTGTAGAACTTCATTAGGGGTCGGAACCTCTGTAGGGTGTTCAGATTCATGCGAGGTTCATCTTCGATGGATCTCTTTAGCTGAAGGTAATATGTGTGAAAAATAACGTTTGACTACCACTGTTTGTTCATACCACTTGAGTAACAGAGTGTGGTGAACTTCACAACAAGCGTCTCGAATGGTTCAATATCTGGAAAGGTTGCACCTTCTGGGATCTCCTAGGAAACAAAAGTGATGGGGATCAAGATCCAGCAAAAGTGAAACTCGTAGCCCTGATCATGTGATTCGCGACAGTCTAGTTCTAGTTGATTAACTAGGTACTTCACCCATTCATCTGTAGACCTTCCATGCACTTCCTTGTGAGGTCAACGATAAAGCATGTGACCCACATCAGTCTGTTCTTCCTTGCTAACTTTCTGGCTATTAGCTAGTAGGCTAGGTGCACTGTGCCATTCTGGATGGAGGCTACCTTGTAGCCTCACATCCCCTTTTCAACATCGTTGTATGTATCCTTGATATTCTGTGCTAGTGCACGATATGTGGATTTTCCTGGATAGAACTCCTACAGGTCGGGTCCTTGCATACTTAATCTTGTGACCCTTTGGATCAGCATCGTATTGACTGTAATACGACGGTCTATCCATAAGTAGTTTCCATGTTAACATGAAAGCAATAGCTTGACACATGTGTTGACTTCCTGGTGCCTTCCAAAGTGTGGGATTTTCACTATGTTTAATAGGGTGGACTGCACAAGGTTCATCGTCCACGATTTGGGGATTATCTTTGAGTTCTTCCCCTTCATCCTGGTTAGGTATTTATATGGGGTGAGCATACTATAGTTCCTGCAAAATTCGAGGTTGAATTCATTGAACTTCAATGATGTGATCTTCTCTTGCTATGCTAGAACTACATGTATCCCCTTCAAGAGGTACATAGTAACCATGGAGTACTCAAAATCTCTTGGCACACTATCTTGACTCACCGTGCCGGCCATAGGCAGGATGTAATTGGGCAATATGATCAGGATCATCTTTTCATTGGCTAGGTCATCTCTGTATTTGGTTCTCTTTTCTGTTGATGTTCGGGATGGTCCGGCTTCGCAAGTAGTCGACAGAGAGCCTTGCACTCCTCTCATCAATGATGCTTGTACACCCACAGACATCTCTCTTTCAGACATGACTCTCTCAATCAAGAGGTCGATGAGTACTTCCTTCACAGACTCTTTGAGTGTGTTAAGTTCTTCAAACATACATGCTCGTGGTTGAATATCTTGGGTTTGAAGAATAATTTCTCAATGCAAAGGGATGGATGGCAATAGCACAATGATCACTGTGTGAAATCAACTAGTCTACAGGATTAGATATTCATGGTTGGAAAAAGTGTTCTCTTTGCATGGCATGACAGAATAAATAGATAACTTGGCAATGGATCTCTTGCAATGGGTGAGAAGCCTTCATTAACTCAGTTCTGTCTATTATGGCATGGTCCCAATGGTCTGGTGGCGAAATTTCTGACCATAAATTCCTTTCTACCCATTCAGGTCATTAATCTAATGGTTATACTTTTTACAACGAATATATTGATTCTCCATGGCGAAGTGCCATGTGATGTTGTTTGGATATCCTGACGAAGTTCCAATTTTGCAAATTTTCCTTCTGTGAAGTTCCCTCTGGAAACTTCTATAAATTTTCATTCTTATCTCTCTTCTTACTTAGTTTTCGAGCCTTCTTTCCAGTGAGCTTCGTCTCAGTATTCCTTTTTCCATTCTAATTCTTATCTTCTTTTGGTAGAGTAACTTCGCACTAGTGAGATTCTTTCCTAGAAATCAAGGGTAATACTTCATCTGTATCTATAATAGGTTCTTTAGTCTTATGTGGGTCTTCTAGTGTTCTTCCTACTTTGACATCCAAGTCCCTGGATTTAAATAGCTTTGATTGGTTCTCATGTTCTTCAATAAAGTGTGCAATCCTCCTAGTCATGAAATCTTTCAACTCTTGCTTCTTTTGTTCTAAGACCATAGATGATTTTAGGGGCTAAATTTCTCTCATGGGCTAATTTTCCATGTTTTTTCCAAAAATGAGATTCGCTATTTTAAAAATGATTCGCCCAAATTTTATAGGATAAAATTATTTTACCTTAAAAATCGCCAAAATTTTATAAAAACTATATAAAATCCTTAGAAATTTGAATATTTTTACAAAAATATCGCCAAACATTTATAGTTGGCATATGAAGGATTAATTAGATTCGCCAAGGTTTCTACATTTTAAAATAAATTTTCATTCTTAAAATCATCCCTGTCTAATACTTCTTCTTCTTTCCTTCTTTCCTCATCTCCTTCAATCCAAGGTTTTCCTAGTAACATAGCAAATGGAGCGTTGTTCTCAAAAAATTTAACAACTTCAAATTATTCTTCCATCGAAGTTCCATGAGCACTCATAGATATCTGGGTAAGTATTCCACATAGGGTTATCAACTTTCCTCTGAATAATCCTATTCCTCCCAATGAAGGATTCATAGCGGGTTACCCTAAAAGTTCCCAAGTTCTTTCTATCATGATATTCACCTGTGTTTGCTCATCCAGAACATAGTCAATGTCAAAGTCCCCTATTCTTGTTTCAATGAACTCTTTTTCTTTGAAGATATCTGATAAGCTAATATGTCGGTGGTCATTCAAGGTTTCTTTCATCTGTAATAATACTTTTTCTAATTCTTTCTTGGGTTCTGTCATGGTTTAAGTTGCTTGACATTTCTCGTGGTCTTCTTGTCTCATATTCATCCTTTCAACCTTAGTAATCATTCTAGGGCAATCTAAAACTTTGTGGTCCATAGATTTGCAACAGAGGCAACTAGGTCTTCTACCAGGGCATTCCTTAGCCAGATGTCCCGGTCTTCTACAACTATAACAAAGGGTTAATACTCTCTTTCTCTTAAATGAATCCCCAACCTCTTTTGTACTGTGCACTAGGATCATGGTTGTTATCACTGAAATTTCGTCCGCACATGGTTACGAGAACTCAGCATCGTCAAATAGTAATGAAGTCATTCATGGCCCTGAATTAATATCACAGCATTCAAAAAAGGTCAAAAACTATACAAAGTAGAGAAAAATTGAAGAGTGCTTTGCAGACGTTGGGCGCACGTGCGCATGCGCGGAACAGGAATGTAGAAATAGCACACATGCGCACGATGCACGACTGTTAGCGCAAAAAGCCATGCACCTGCTAAACGACGCATTTATGAAAGTGGTCGGCCTCCCAACCACTTATGGTTCAGCTCCCAAGCTGATTTGACCTCCAAATCCGGGCTAGATCCGAATGGTGGGCTGGTCAAAGACCTAAAAATGTCCTAAATGGCCTCTTTTCACACTACAAGGCAGTTAAACAAAAGCCCAAAGCAATGCTATAAAAAGCCATGAATGCACCTCATTTTCTAAAGGAATTCAACGTAATGTTATGCTGCCTATATTGTTTTAAGGACTCCATCCTTGACAAGATCACATTGGCACCATTACATTGGACAATCCATCTATCCATTGAGTGGATTTGTGAAGAGTTCTTTCATCACCATTTTCATTTTCTTTGTTGTAAGGAGAGCTAGCTAGTGAGGGTCCAAGAGCCTTCCCTTGGAGGAAGAAGGGACTCATGGTCCCCTTTCTTCTTGGTGCTTTGTTTTCATCAATAGATCAAGCCTCAAACACTGGTGACATGGGTCTTTTTGTTCTTGTTATCTCTATGTCCTTATGTTCATGATTTTAATTTTTATTGCATCTATTAGTTTAATTCTTAATCAAAGTTTTGTTTTTTCTTTCTCTAACTCTTTTCTCTACAGCTGTCCTGCTCAGCAGGCCCAACTGAGCTTGCAAGCACCTCTTATTTTCTCACCAAGGTGACAAAAGAGGTGCAACAGATTGGCGACTCCACTGGGGAAAGGTATCAATTTCCTACCTCATTTGGGTTTATTTTGCTCTTCTTTTAGTTTGTTTAACTTGTAGGTGCATTATACGGCCTAAGCCGACCTGCCAACCAGTCAATTCCAAGTCGAATTGAGAGAAATCCATTTGGATTTTTTGTTCTCGGCCGTGTGCCACATATGCGCGGGTTTTTCAACCCATAGACGCACATCGTGCCCCCATGTGCCTGAATCACATTTTTGTTCTGCGCACGTGCACCTTTTAGCTTGTCTCTGCTCACACGCATGCGCTCTGTGCGCCTCTGTCTCCACTGAGACCCGCACATTTGTTTAAAAAATCACATTGTAGATTTGTTGAGATGTGGGGAAGGCCATTTTCCTTCTTAAAAATGATGTCAAGCATGTTTTAAAAATTGCACCACATTTAGTCCCCTCATCATATAAAGGGGCTAGTCAAACACACATAGGCACTTAGGAGGATAAAATCAATTTCTCTTCTTTGCTTTTTGCCACATGGATAGCTTGTTTTGACTTATAATATAAGTTGGAAATCATTTAATCACATTTAACTTACATTGGGACTAGAAGTTGAAATTACAAATCGCTTAGTATGCTCTTCTCTCGCACCTTCAAGCGACCTTGAGAATCAGAAAAAGATTGTGAAATGATTTCATCTCCCTTAAGAACATTAAAACCTTTAGGAGAGGACAACGACCCTTCTTGGGACCCCTCTTAGTTTTCTTTTTCAAACACATCTTAAATTTGTAAAGGGCCCATACATAACCACATGCTACAAAGATAAGATAGTGTTTGAATTTTTTTGCTTTCTTAGATCAAAACACTAGGGAAGTTTAAAGGTTTGTAACGGGCCCATACATGCCCACATGTTCAATCTAGGATAGTTTCAAAGCTTTTCTTAGATTACATCACAATAGGGAGTTAAAGGATAGTAACGGACCCACATGTCCACATGCTAGCTTCCTA
>JASDQU010376794.1:0-11349 GCA_032191745.1 Picea mariana | reverse complement strand
GACCTTTTGGGGCTTCTAGATGACTCATGAGGGTTCTCCAACTTCATGTGTCCATAACTCTCTAACCGTGAGGAGTTATGTGACGTTACACATACCACCTGAAATGGAATGACATGTGTTATCCATCCAGAATAGTCTTACCTTCAAATATATTAAAACTCATACCATTATACATCAAACAAAATTGGGTCCATTACTCAAACCTTTGTGCTACCGAAATTCGCTACCAAACTTTCTTCAAGGGTTGACATCAATGACAACCAACCTAAATAATCAACAAGGGTTTCCCTTGGATGCCTCTAAGTAAAATTATTTTCCTTCTGAGAAAAATATCATGATTTTTTTTTTAAATTAAGAGTCATTGTTCCCAATGATTGTAACCATTTTGTAAGTTTTAAACCTATGAATTAAAGCAATGCATCTAGATTCTTAAGAAAAATATAAATTAATCAATGGCTCATACACATAGTACACAAAGATTTACGTTGGAAACCCTTAATCGGGAGAAAACCATCCTTCATTGGTGTCTCACCTCTCAACTATTCATTCTATAAATTTCACCATTCAAACACAATATATACAATATTTTAGGTATTCCACAGCTACCAAAACCCTGATCCCTTAATCCAGGATTAATTTAGAAAGCTGCTAAAAATAGCAAAAAATGCTAAAATAGAAAAAACACCACTACTAGGGAGGGATCGTCAGACATGGTCATCAAATATGATGCACACCCTCACACCCATGTAAATAATATAACACCTAACCAACACTCTCCCACTTTTTGTTTTCTTTGGATATAGAGGTGTTGACAGCCAAAGTTGTGGGTTCAGTTTTGCACGTGCACACAAACGAAGTTGTGCATTCTCATTTCATAGTTTTGCACACACATAATATAATGTGCAAGGAATGCCATAAAGTGTGCATAAAATTAGATTTTGTCAGTAGTGTGCCAAGGGTAAAATACCAAATGTGTGTTGGTCCAAGTTTTTACAGTTGCGTCAGAATCCAAGAAGATGCCTTCCAAAATCAAGAAAGAAATCATTGGGAAATATCCTTGAATGATTATTGACAACAACATATGAAGACATGGGGCATACAAAAGATGATATAGAAAGGAATTTAATATTCCCCCTGATATAGAGAGTCTACATGGAGCATTGGCAAACAACACAAGTGTGTGAGGCAGTTAGATCAGACAAGCTAGTGGAGCAGAGTAGAAAGAGACAAAACTCCCCAACAACGAAATGCATAAAAAGGATATCTAAGCTCAAAATGAGATTTATCTAGCTAGGTAGGTAGTTGGTTGGTTAGTCAATTGATTAGGTATATTACTATTCTAAGAATGTTGATCTAGCTTACAATATACCAATGTTGAGCTCACGTTGAGCCTAATGTAATATTGTTATGTTTTGAATATATTCCTTTGTCTTTGATATGTATGAATCCTAATGCAAGGTGCATGGCACATTACATTTTATTTCCACTAATTATATATTAATGATATGAATTTTGGTGTTTGTTATAAGAAGTTGTTCAAAGCACTATATATCTCTGATGTGATGGAATAATTCCAATAATAAAGATATGGAAGTTTTGATCTACCGTGTGTCTGTTATGAATGAGTTGAATATGTGTTTGTATGGTTTTAGTTCTTATTCCTAAATAGGTTATCAAACCTGATTTACATGGATGCCAATTGCAATACTATTTTGTATGTTAGTCATAAGACCTTATGGTCTCTATGATCCTCTCCTCATCTCAAGTGATACCTTCCTCGACCTTAGATGAGGATTGATATGTTAGTTCTTCGGGGGTTTTTTTAGATAGCTCTAGATGAAACCTAAGTCTAAAACTTCCCAGGATCAAGAAGGATGGAACACGCACATGCATGGATCGAAGGTGAACCCAAAAAATGTTTCTATTGTATAGACCTAAAGTCTTTTTGAGATCGATGGGGGAAAATAAAAATGAGTTGGCATCCTTCGAAGAAGGATATTCAAGACTAAATAGAATTGAAAGAAGATGAGTTTTACCTATGAGAGATGGAAGGATTGCGGGTGAATGCGAAATAATGGAAAGGAAAATATCTTTATTCAAACATTCCTAAGCTCTTTTCTGTGGAATTTCCATGTCTTCTGCACAAATGGTTAAAGAGACAACTTGAATTCAACTCGACTATGTTACCAATGAATCCAATAGTTTGGGATCAAACTAGTCTTGATATCTTGAAGATTCTAGATAGCAAGTCAGATCGGGATATTTATTTTTTGGTTTTCTCGAGTGAAGGAAGGTTACATTGTTGATTTTTCCATATAATATAGTGATTCTTTCAGGGAGGCTGAAAGAAATTTAGAAGAAGGTCCAAGGAAGTGGATGGTGGAAGAGATTCCACTTTGGATCAAGATGTTGTTTGTGAAAAGAAGAATGATGTTCATGGATCATAATATAATGGCTGAGTAAACCCCTTAGCACTAAGGGGGTTCTGGAAAAGGTGGGATAAAGAGAGCCAGAATATGGATCCAAGAAGTTCTTGAGATGATGTGAGGACTAGAATGGACCCAAAAGAGTAGAGGAGAAAAATATCCAAGAGATACATGAGAAGTGTTGAGCTGATAGAGAAATTTTATCCAAGGAGTAGAAAAGAGTTATCAAAGGGTGTACAGTGAGGTGTCAAACCCAAAATGAAGAGGAAACTCACACTAGGTAATGGTGTGGGGGAGGATTTTGTGAAAGAGTGGAGAACAGAAGAATATAGGCATTGGAACAGGTTTGGAGTCGAAGATACCAGTAGTGACCCTAGTGGTATTTAGAGCCAAGGTGACAAATCCCATACCCTTCTATTGTTATGGTATGTCACAACCTTAAGATAGAAGAGAGAACACATGTTTGGTGCACGGGTGAAAATTTGTGGTGTGTCAATAGAATCATAGGAGGAAGTGTCGCACGGTTACACACTGACAAGAGGAGAAGTTGTCATGAAACATTGTGAGGTGTCAATCCAAATAGAATTTGGAACTCAACATAGTGGAAGTATGCTAAGAAGGATAAAGGAGGGTGCACAAAGAAGTTGTTTTTTGAGTGGAGAGAGCGATTTTGCACAAGGTGGCAGTGCACAGAACATACGGAGAGATGAATCAGGCAATGGAAATGCGTGGATCAGCCCGGAGGAAAGAGCGCACGATTGTGGTGCACAGCCAGGTCAGGAAGAGATGGCATAGATTGTTTGCATGCCAAAACAAAAGGTAGATGGAGGCTCTCCTTGTGGTGGGGGAGATGAGTTGATATTATTGGATGGTCTTGTGTGACTACAAGTAGATAGTTGTTTGGATCACCTCGCGAGAATTTTTAGAAGAAGATGGTATTATCCCCCCTTTGTAACACCCCCATTGTGAATTTTTAATCAAGAAGAAAAAGTGGAAGATAATGAAGATATTAGAGTCAAAGAAAGAGGAGAAGAAGGAAGAAGTGATGAGACAAGTGAAGAAGAAGGTGAATTCAACAATACTTTACCCCAAGCAATAGTTGTGTGGAAAGATCCAACCAATAATAGTTGTAGAAGAGGAACTAGCCCTAGTTCAAAGATGGGAAATCAAGATAGTACACTGAGCTTCCCCATGTTCCATGGAATGGGTAAGGATGAAGTAGAGAAACATCGGTTCACCTATGAAGCAATCTGGTTAGTAAAGAGAATTACAGACAATTCAACTAGATCATGCAACTAGAGAATACGTTCAAGGATAACACCCTAACGTGGTACATGAAATACAAGGATATTGAGCCAAGTGGGACATGTGAGGTCCTTGGCTGACATCAAGCAGGATCTGCTTCAGGATTTTAAAAATTTGAAGTCAGAATTTTAGTGCATTATGGAAATCAAGGAGATCAAGTAGAAGGAAGGAGAAACCATCTGGGATTGTGAACAATGGTTCAAAATCTTGTTGGTGATGATTTTTTTGTAGATTCGAGAGGCATTCCCACTAGAGGCCAAGGTTGAATTCATGTGGTATTTTTTGTTGGAACCAGTTTTGACCTTCGTTTCAGTGAAATTGACCTATAAATTAGGCTAGGGCCTCATGGGAAAGTTGATGGGATTTATGGGTTTGTGTAGGGGTTCCACACCCACAAAGAGGACTAAAATATTCTAATTAATGTTTTAGTTTAGGAAGGGCTCCTAAAATCACTCATTGGACTTCTGTATAAAGGAGATATTTCATTGTGACATTAGATCATCAATTGTGGAAGAATGGATTTCGCATAAGTGAGTCTGCACTTGTGTCAAGGAGGATTGGTGATCTCAACAAAGGGAAAGTCTACAAGGTGGTGAACCTGACCCAAGAGAGAGGAGAAAATAAGGTCACACGTGTGAGCTAATTTTTCATACCATACACAATTTGTAGAAGGACAAATCATTTATGGGGTATATGTGGGTTGCAGTGGAGAAAACAACGTATGTTCCTGGGTTTCTAGTTGGTGAATCATGTATCTGATTTTTTGGGTAGGTGTAGATCTGTACATGATGACAGGTGATGTCAGCAAGATGTACAAGTAGTCTACAAAACATTGTTGGGAAAAGGGGATTCCCAAATATTTTTGAGGTTTGATTTTCTTGTTTGTATATTGGAGGACAAGGTTGTCCAAATATTTGGTGATTTTTGAGAGGACTAGTTTTTTCCTCAGTTTTGGTGACTTTGAGAGGACTGGTTTTGGTCCTCAAATTTGGAGAATTGGATAAATTTGAAGAGTATAAATATTGTGTCTCTTGTGTATTGATGATTTATCTTTGATCTTGTTGTTTCCACTGCATACATTTTTAGTCAATAATTTCGGTTTAAAGTTGTTCAGTGCTAGTTAGATCACTAGGAAGCAATTTTCAGATATGAAATTAGTCACATAGAGTTTCTTGTGAAAATTGACATAGTTTCAAATCTTTGGATTTGAAGAGAAGTGGATCATCTTGAGACATTTTGTTGGCTACAACACTAGAAGAGTGTTGCACTAGTTCTTGTTCTTGTTCT
Organism: Picea mariana; assembly: GCA_032191745.1. Lineage (NCBI taxonomy): Eukaryota > Viridiplantae > Streptophyta > Pinopsida > Pinales > Pinaceae > Picea > Picea mariana. The sequence goes on along the minus strand of JASDQU010376794.1, from coordinate 6,331 downwards.
TGTTCCAGGAAGGTCAAGATGGTGAATACATTGAAACCTAAGGATAGGTTGGAAGGGACAACCAAATTCCAGGCTTGGAATGCAAGGGTTTTCCTTCTGTTGGAAGAGAATGAACTCAAGGAGTATGTTGAGAATGTGGTTGTAAATCCTATTGACCCATAGGAGTTGACATCTCACAAGAAGAAGGAAGTGAAGGAGAAGTGGGTATTTCTAGAGTCTGTGATGGACCACTTGATTATTCACATTGTCGAGAAGGCAACTGCCAAGGATATGTATGGTGCTTTGGTGGGACTTTACCAAAAAAAGAATAATGACAAGATGCTACACTTGAAGCGTCAAATTATGATTGTTAGGATGACTAGTGAAGAAACAATTGACAGTTATCTTATGAAGATTACTTAGATCTGATATCATCTCACATCTATTGGTGAGATAGTGCAGAATGCTAAGTTGGTGAATGTAGCAATAAGAGGTCTTCCCTAGTCCTGCGAACCATTTTTGCAGGTGATATATGCACGTGATAAGATTCCATAATTTGATAGACTATGGACAAATTGTATCTAGGAGGATATCCAGTTAGTATCCAGAGATGATATGTATGGGGTGGTAAAGAGTAGTAGTAATGAGAACCAAGCCCTTGCAACCTGCACTAGGAAGGGTGGAAGGGGTTCTCCAGACAAAAGAGGTTTTTCAGGGAGAATGAATTCCTCTGATAGGGAATCATCTCTAGAGATAATATGGAAGAAGGATATTAGAAAGATCTGATATTTTTAGTGACATATTTTTGGGCACTATGGTTCACAGTGTCCACGCTGGAGGGGAAGAGAAAGAAGGTAGCAGGAATAAACAATAGAGGTTGATGAGGTTGCATATAGGTTCAAGAGGGAGATCTTGTTTGTCTCTTCCCTTTTAGATATTGTTTCTAGCAGGGAGAGATGGTTGGTAGATAGGAGATAATTTTTCCATATGATAGGTACTAGAGAGTTATTTGACACTCTCATAGAGACTAGCTCATACATATGTGTTGATCATGGTATAGCATCCAACAATTTATTACAAGGATATGGAATTGTATCATTTTGATTGGAGTCTAGAGAAATATTGAGGGTGTCGAATGTGTCATGGGTGCCAAAACTCAGGAGGAGTGTCCTCTCAATATCCAAGATTGAGAAGAAAGGCTATCATGTGTTGTTTTGAGATGGACATGTATTTCTTGTGCCCAAATGATTTAGCTTCATATCAACAATGGTTCTTGCATTTAGGGATGGAAACCTATGTAGGTTGAGGGGCCATCCTATGAGTGTTGTGATCAACAGGAGTAGAGAGACATATGAGAAGGAGAAGTTGGCTCCACGAGTTGTGAGGTAGGTGACCCCACCAGTAGTATAGACTCAAAGGGAGCCATAGTTTAGAGGGAGTCAACCCTCGAGATCTAGGAGGGAGAAGAAACCTCACAGGACTGTGTAGAGGACAATGGATAAGGAGAAGATGGCCCCAGAGGATGTGCATACTCAAAGGGAGTCAAGTTTCAGGAGGATCATGCAATATTAGGGTGAGCCTAATATCAGGGATAGTCAATTGGATCAGAGGGAGAGATGGTCATACAGAGGGAGTTCCCCCTTAGGTTCTGTTGGGAGAGAGACATATTCAGGACTGACAGATAGGTGTCAAGGTTTGAGGGGGTCAGAGAGGAGCTTTAGAGGTAGGAGGATTTTGGGGAATGTGAGACCTCCATGGATGATACACTTGTCTCAGCAATATTTTCTATAATGATAGAGGAGGTGGCCAGTCAAGAGGATTTGGGAGTAGGATTTTCTTTAGTCACAGAGGAAGCAACCAATGAGGTATATTACACAACAAGATTTTCTTCAGTGACCAAGGATGTGACCAAACATACATATTTTGTCTCAGTGACCGAGGATGCGACTAGTCAAACAGATTTTGTCTTAGTGACTGAGGATGCACTAGTCATAAATATTTTTCCTCAATGACTGAGGATGTGACCAGTCAAACAGATTTTTCCTCGGTGAATAAGGATGTAGCTAGTTAGACAGAGTAGACAATAGGATGTGCTCTAGTGACCACGGATGCAGTCAGTCAGAGAAACTTGAAAGCATGACTTATGGCTATGACAGAGTTCATAGACCCATTTTTCATAGTGATAGAGGGAGTATCCAGTTTGGAAAAATTTTGGAATACAGATGAGGTGGTAGATCCAAAGTTATATATACTATGTGAGAAAGTAGTGCATCTAGATGTTGGTGGATGGGATAACTCCCTCGCTAAGTGGGAGTGTTGATTTTTTGTAGCTTTGGGAGGTATCCCCTCTAGGGGCCAAGGTTCTAGGAATGTGGGAATTTTAGTTGGCACCATTGTTTACCTTTGTTTCAGTGCAATCAGCCTAGAAATGAGGCTAGGTTCTCATGGGAAATTTCATGGGATTTGTGGGTTTGTGTGGGGGTGCTACACCCACAAAGAGGAATACAGGTTGCCAGTTGGTGAATCACGTATCCGATTTTTTGGGCAAGTGTAGATTCGTAAAGACTGACAGGTAAAAGGTCATATAGGTGGTCTACAACAAATTATTGGGCATATAATATTTCCAATTATTTTTTAGGTTTGGTTTTATTGTTTGTATATTAGAGTACAAGGTTTTCCTCATATTTGTGATTTTTGAGAGGACTAGTTTTGTCCTTAGTATTGGTGACTTTGAGAGGATTAGTTTTGGTCCTCGGATTTGGAGAATTGGATAAATTTGAATAAAAGAAATATTGTGTCTCTTTTGTATTGATGATTCATATATGATCTTGTTGTTTACATTGCATATGTTTTTAGTCAATAATTCCAGTGTAAATTTGTTGAGTGATAGTTAAATCACTAGGAAGCAATTTTCAGATCTGAAATTAGTCACATAGAGTTTCTTGTGAAAATTAACAGTTGGATAGGTTGACGTTCCAGATCCAGTATGTGTAGAATAGAAATTGGTTCATTGTAGGGTTTCTCCCCCATATATGATTCATTCTCACCTAGAAAAGATGATGACTCAGGATGAGGTATTCAAGATCATGATGCGCTTGGAAGCTACACCTGGAGGAACAAAGACATCAACTGGGTTGGCGTAGGCTTAGTCACAACTGGCCAACCTAAAAATATAGTTGCAAGATATGCCCAAGTATAAGTTCATGTGCGAGAACATATGGTGTAATACATGTCAATCTAAAGGGAATCATTGAGATGAGTGCATGGTCCTTCCAAATTATGTGGCGAGAGGCATGTTGAGTCCATTTCCATCTGGATAGTAAGAATGGTGTGGAATTTGAAGACAGTGGGGACATGTGCCACCCCACTGTCCCACATTACAAAAGTATCAAAAAATGACTCACACCCTATTCTGTGATTTTTGTAAATATGTCGTCCATGATGTCAGTAGCTTCCTCTCCCTCCAGTTATTGCAAGACAACTCCCAAGATCCATTCTGGGTACAAGAGGAGAAAAATGGTGGTGATCGTGGTGGCACCAAAATAGGCGGATATCAAGGAGGAACCCAAGCTGGATATGGGTATGGTCACAACCGTGAATATGGTGGAGGAGACAGTAGACCATCCACATGTTTCAATTGCGGTGAGATTGGTCATGTCTCACAATTTTGCACTAAGTCGTGTGCACTTTTCACATATTGTTATATTCCTGAGCATGTAAACATGGAATATCCTAACTTACTCAAGAAGTGGTAGGAAAATAATACCAAATGTAGCATGGTTCATGTTGATCCATGAAAAAACAAGAAGAAGAATGGGGAAGAAGATGTCTGGGTAGTAACCCACGGAGGGGTGAAGACAGGGGCAGACTTCGAGCAAGATGAAGGCTCGGTTCAACATCTAGATGGAAATATTTGGAAGGAACAAAAACCCCCTCCTAATTTTGATGTTTCTCAACCGAATTAGTTTATGTGCAAGGTGAAAATATCCCTTGAAGAATAAAGATCATGCGAGAAGTTGCAACACATGAATCATAGGTCTCTTCAAGAGGCACAGATCCAAGAGGAAGTGCAAAGAGTGAAACAAAGATAGTTGGAAGAAGAATGGATCTACGAAGAGTTGCAGCGGGAAATGTAGAGGTTGTTGGAAGAATCTTGTCCACATGAATAATTAAAATACACGACACTGATATCTTTGGAGGAGGCTCGTGTGCTAAAGTAAACTCAATGCACAACCCAAAGGTTGATAAAAGAATCATGCAAACATAATATGTTTTGAAGAACTAAGAAAAAATCTTATGAAGAACAACGCTAGGAGTAGTTGCAATGAAAAAAACATGAAGAATCCTTGCATGACTTAGGTCACATGGAATAAGTCGAATATCAAGTCAATACCTTCTTAAAATGTTATTTTTTCTTGCGTAAATATCCAAAAGCTATAAGTAATTTGACCCAAATGTTAACTACTTGCATGAAAAAAAAAGGAGAGGAAACCACCATATCAGCTCCACTGCTGGAAAGGGATGTCTTGCAGGTTAGAAAGAAAAAATTCATTGGTTGAGAGTTTAAGATGACAACAAAGTTTGATGGGTACGACATGGATGGAGTCATGTTGGATCTGGGATCCAATGTGAACATTTTACCCAAAAAGTCTTGGGAAGTGATGGGTAAGCCTAAGTTTGTATGGTTGCCCATACAGTTCTAGTTAGCTAACTAGTACAAGATCCATCTCATAGGCCAACTGGAAAAAGTTGAAGTGAACATCAAAGGAGTGAAGAAAATGGCCAACTTTGAAGTCATCTAGATCATGGACGAGTATGATCCCTATCCTGCATTGTTGGAAATTAATTGGGCATTTAACAATAATGCGATGTTAAACTTGAAGAAAAGGAAGATGTCCTTTGAAACTGACAACCTATGTGTGGTCACACCACTAAACCCATATGAGGATGATTGCTATAATGTGCCCGTAAATGAGGATGTGTGAAGCTCGAGCATTAAAATTATTTACAAGGTTACGGGGCATAGGGAGGACTACATCAACCCCATCGTAGATGAATAACTAAGCTGGAGAATTGTCAAATATTATGACATGGATTTCGAGGATTCTCTATATAGATGACATAACAAGATTTACGAGGTTTCAACCAAGAAGTGTGCACATATATTGATAGAAGAGTGCATGTAAGACTTTGGCTCTTATCAATATTATGGGTTGGAGCCGGTATACATATTGATTTCATAGATACAAAACATTCCTGAGGATCAGTGGTATTGTGCACTTGACTCAATATTGATAGTGGTTCCCACGTGCTAGTGGGTTGCACATTGAGAATCATATCAATAATGGGAATCTATCGAAGCATCCATGTGAGATTGATTCAGAGAAGATATGGAAATTAGACTATATATGAGTGTTGTTGCAAAACAAAGGGTACCCAAAAATCCACAACCAATATATTCTCACTATATCTGTGGGTCTCCTAAAAGGATTCCAAAGAAGTCCTAACATGACCAAAACATCCACCAAAAAATCCTTCAGCCAAGTGTTGGGTTCCTGTTTTCACTTGGGTGAGAAAAAAGAGGACCCTTGATTGGTTAGTTGGACTAGTTAAACAACACAAAACAATGGTTAGCAGGTTAGTAGGTCTGCAAACAAAGAAATAGATATCAAATCAAAAGGAAATGATAAACAAAGAAACATGAATAAAACAACTATCAACAAGAGATGCAAGTCATTGAACACAAAGAGTTGGTATCCAATAGAAATTGGTCTTCTTAATTTGAGAACACCAAGAGGAGAAATGTGGGATTTGTGAATCCATTATTCCACCTAAGGGAGGGATCTTGAATCCCTCAATATATAGATTCTACTCTCCTATGATAAATTGGCAATGATGAAGAAATGTATGGAAAACGGTTCCCAGTAGGTGGAAAGGTTTTCCTTTGCTATACTTTCTCAAATTGTTCTTGAGAGAGGAAATGGTTTCTCCAACAATATTTGAACAACATAACACTACAATAAACTTCCTCTTTCGCATACAATAAACTAGATATTCCAGTAGCACAAAGGTTTGGGCAATGGACCCTAGTTTGTTTGATGAATAATGCGATGAGTTTTGATATATTTGTAGGTAATACTATTCTAGATGGATATTACATGTCATTCCATTTCTGGTGGTATGTGGAACATCACATAACTCCTCACAGTTTGAGACTTATGGCCTTACGAAGTTGAAGGACCCTCATATGATTGGCTTGAAACCCCAAAAGGTCAAAGAAGTCAAAGTGCTTGCAAAGAAAATATTATTTAAATAATAAAGTGAAGTGACAAACTCAAAGAGGATTATTTAA
>JASDQU010376782.1:0-11457 GCA_032191745.1 Picea mariana | reverse complement strand
ATATAAAACAACAACTAAGAAATAAACTAAGAAATAAAACAACAACTAAATTTATAAACATAGGGACATAAGGACAAAAGAAACAATGAGACCCATGTCACCAATGATAAGGCTGATATTAGTGAAAGAAAACACCGAGAAGCAAGGGGACTATGAGTCCCTTCTTCCTCCAAGGAAGGGCTCTTGGACCCCCACAAATAAGATTTTCTTACAACTTTGAAAAAGAAAATGAAAATGGTGAAAGAATTCTTTGCTAATCCACTCAAGAGGTGAGATGGATTGCCCAATGCAATGATGCAAATATACTCTTGGCAAGGATAGAAGAGTCCTAAAGAGAATAATGGCAGCATAACTTTGCTTTGAATTCCTTGAAAAATGAAGTGTATCCATGGCCTTTTTATAGCATTCCTTTGGGTTATTGTCTTACTAAATTGTAGTGTGTAAAGAGGCTAATTAGGGCATTTCTAGGTTTTTGACTAGCCACCCAGTCGAATCCAGTCCATATTTGAGTGTCAAATCAACTTCGAAGCTGAACCATAAGTGGGTGGGAGGTCGACCGCTCTCATAAATGCACCATTTCTCAGGTGCGTGGCTTTTTGCGACAACAGTCGCGCATCGTGCGCATGTGCGCAAATCTTGCATTTCTGTTTCGCACATGTGCGCGTGCGCCTAGTGTCTTCATAGTGCCCTTCAATTTTTTCACTATTTGTGTAGTGTTTGACCCTTTATGAATTCTTTTGTGTTAATTTAGGTCCATGGATGACCTCATAACTGTTTGATGATGTTGAATTCTTGTAACCATTTGCGGACGAAATTTCAGTGATAGCAGATGCCCCCTGATGGATGAGGGTAGGAGCATACGTACAGCTGAAATCCATCAATGTTTCTTCTACTGAGAGTGTTTTTGTAAGAGAGAGAAATAGTGGGATTTCCCAGAGCTATCCGTTGGAATGAAAAAGGAACCTATAGAACCCAACCTTCCATGAGGTGTGTAAAAAATAAACTGTGTACAAATGAGGCAGGCATGCCCCATGCTCGTGTCATGTAACTCAAAAAGAGGAATGAATTGTTGATGTAGACAACTGAAGCGCCCTCAGGGGCGATCGTGATAAAGGCAGAAGACAATTATGCGGAGGAACATACTCTGAATAGTAGGCAGTGACATCTGTAAGAAGTATCACAGATTCTGTAGGCATTGATAGCCCGACCAAGTTCAGAGGTCTTCGACAAGTATAAGAACTAACTACAATAGTCGCATAGTAAGACCCACCGTAACATGAGAAAGTGTTGACGTCAAATGTTATGGGGGTCAACGACAGTGAGGAGCAATCTTGGTTCTCCATGTTTCATCCGAGATCTCTCATTGGATGGGTAATGAGAATTAAGATACTGTCGCCCTTCTGGAAAACTGTGTTGATGTCGGCAAAAAGGGGGACGTGACTCCCAGAAGAAAATGGCTTCATGAAATCTACTAGGTGAGGTTAGGAAGTGGAGGAGGTACATGGACGAAGTCAATATGTAGGAAGACTCAAGACTTCCCTTGGTTGGAGTATATGTGAGATAAAAGTGGCTGCAACCGTTCAACGAGGTCAAGTGTCAGGGGGACAACAAGATAGGGGATAAGTTGTGCCAGAGGCAGGACAAAGTGAATAAACTCAGAGGGTAGAGATAAGTGGCCTATGGGGTACTCTGAAGATATGGACGATGTCGTCAAGGGTAGATGATAAGTAGTGTCCCAACCAAGGGTGAAATGGGTTGCATTGGCCAAAAAGGGGAGAAGGTCGCCAAAGGTGACGACAAAAAGGTAATGTAACTACTGGAAACAAAGGCGTTTGTACAATAAATAAAGAATAATTTTGGATAAGTGTACAAATACAGAAACGGGTCCCCAATGTGATATGGTTGGCCCGAGTAGGGCACAACTTGCTCGGAGAACTGGTGGAGGGTGGGGGTCCCATGGGTGGGTTTCTGTATGAGGAAAGTGAAGTAAAGGGAAATTTGCAAATGGGAAAACTCATTGTGGATTAAATGGAGGGTTCATGATACTGTGGAGGTGCAGTAAAAAAATAGAACCGTGAAGAGATAATCTTGGAGTCTGTTGGGAAAGCAGCAAAATGAGAAGGAGTATGTGGCTAATTCACGACATGATGTAAGACTATCGAGACTCCCATCCCTAAAGGGTTATGAAAAACAACATGAGTGTCAAAGGCACAAAAGGGTGGTATGAATGGGACAACTCATGCAGGTAAGAGTGCTACCGAGTGACAGTACTGAAGATGCAAATCGAGGTGTTGGTACTGCAGAGCTAGAAATGGGGATCCTAGAGACAAATGTCATAGGGTGTGACTGGAGATGAAAGTGAGATTCAGAGGGAATGACTACATGCCAGTGTTGAGTATATACCTGAAGGGGTTGTGTTGATGTACGATGACCAAGTACCTGCACACATGAAAACCAAATACCCGACGTGAACAATATCTGAAGAGAATCGAATATATGAGCATGTATTTGATAATTTTGAATGTGCGCATGCGTACCTGGTTAGGGTATAAAAAAAAAATGGTGTCCTAGGGGCTCGGGATGAAAAGAGGCCCAGGGACTATCGTGATGTAGATGATGGGATGCTGATCCCGTGGCTGAAGACAGATCAAGAAATGGACACCCGAAGCTCCCAGAATGATGAGTGGAAGTTTGGCTAAAAGGCCTATATATAGTTGTAGGGCCCACATTGCCACCTCATTTGTACTTGTTGCGATAGTGACTAGATGAGAAGTATTCATAGGAGATTTAGAGATTTTGGGAGGACAAGGCATCTAATTGAGGACCAGCGAGCTTCAGGTTAGTGATCTGATCATCCTGCATAGAATTAGGGTTTCATTTTTTGGGCAGGGGCTGTACGGAGGGCTGTACAGGGGGTTTGATGACTGTGGGCCCCCACATGCATGGGCAATCCTAAAGTAGGCATGCACACATGCGCGCCTGCCCACCTAATAGGTGTGCATGGGGTCGCCTGCAAGGGGGAGAAGGGCACACACTAAGTGTGTGTCTGTTGGTTGCACAGCTGCGCATGTGTATTGGACAGGTACGCTTTAAAGCGCGCCTGTAATTTGAGCAGGAGCGCAAGCGTACGCAGATGAAGGATGGACAGGCACGCCTGAGAGCGCACCTGTGTAGTGAACAGGTGTACATACATGTGCACCTATGGAGTGAACAGGCACACACGTGTGTGCGCCTATGGGTTAAACAACCGCGCCTTGGAGGTAAAGTTGATGGGTGTAAAACTTATCTTTTTAAGGTTGTTTATGGTCCATTTGGCTGACATAGGACTATTTTATGTGGTTGCAGGTGATCATTGTGCACGATGTCGGTTGGTTGGCGAGAGAGGGATTGGTCCCAGCTGAGAGACGCTGTGGCTATTGAGGAGCCGAGGGTATGTGCGACTTTGGCAGCCTGTGGGCTGCTGAAGTTCTTTGAGTGGCCATTGATACGAGCGTAGGAGTATCTCCTACAGTTTCTTATCCAGATGTGGAGTCCGGACATGAATTGTTTCATAGTGCAGGGAGAGAAGATTGCCTTCACTACGATGGAGGATGTATACTTTTTGACTTGGTTCGCATTTCGGGGAACGCCCTTCCTGGTAGAGCCAGTGTTACCAAGGGATGTGTCACTAGCAACAGTTGGTTGGAGATAGTGTTCGGAGGTGAACTTTATGTCTGGCACTATGGTGAGCATTTGGGCGATCGATGCCCTTGCGCATCATTGTATAGCAGCGATCATTGTGAGATTTTATGGGTCTTTGGCGACGCAGCGAATCAATGGTGGTCAGTTGTGTGTGATGGAGAGGGTGTTGGTCGGCAAACACTTCGCCTGGGGGCTTACGCTACATTCCAGGATGGTAGGGCAGCTGGACCACTGTCGGTCCATGGATACAGGAGAGTTTTCCTTCGGGTCCATCCTGGTGGCCTGGTTTTTGGAGAGGGTGCCTATGTTGCACCCTAGGATTTTATTGGGTGCGCCTGGGGTGTGAGAGCCATGACTAAAGTGGTGGTCAAGTATTTTTCTTCGCCATGGTGGTGGCAAGGGTGGCCACTTCTGTACTACTGAGGTGGCGCAGGTGTGGCGGCAGATTCCGCAGGTAATATTGCAGTTCCCCTATGCTGGGGTTGACTTTCTGGAGGATCCAGACATGGTGCTACCTCCAGGGGAGGTGTTTGACCATCAAGGTATGTTGATGATTGTGATATATATATATTTTTTTGAGATAGCATGGCATATGTGTATTTATAGATGTTGATACTATATGTTGCTTGTTTGTATGTGCAGATGTGGCACCTCGTGGGTGCGAGGTGAAGTTGCGGAGAGCATTGGCTTGTCAGGAGCTGAAGAGACCACCGTGGGGAGGGTCGCAGGTTGGAGAGAGACGTCAGTGTGAGTATGTCACGATGAGACCAGCTGATCCGGAGAGAGTAGCGAGGAGATGTCGGTTTGATGACCCTGGTGTCGGGCCATCACATGCTCCTTTGGTGGATTCCAGAGTAGATTTTGAGGACATAAGCCATCGCCTAGAGGCAATGCTACAGGGCATGCCTGAGGGCATGTGGTCTTGTATCTAGGATGAGGGTATCCTGGAGCAGTGTGTGGGGATTTCATCACCATGGTGGGCCATGGTACGATAGGCAGTAGTGGCTGGTGCTATGATGACCAGACAACTACCTCCAGGGCAGGAGGGACCAGTAGTGGGTGGGCAACCACCGCCTGAGGGAGGGGTAGGCGGTGGTACTCTAGAGGCACCTTGAGTGGTGCTCTATGTATTTGTTGTATTTTTGTATATAGGCTGGTGAGCCCATTTTGTACAGAGGTGCTTCACTAGCCTGTGGATACTTGTATTTTTGTATGTAAACATTGGGATGGCACTGTGGACTGTTTTATATATACATGAGTATACATTTTGAGATCTATGTTGTGTTTACATGTGTTTTTTTAATGTGTTGATGATGTCTAATCTATATATGCTGTGACAGGTTGTTGATATGTTTATGTATGTGTAGAGGTAGCTTGATGTGATATATGCCAGTCTAACACAATATTAGCTAGGTTATCTATAATTTGATTCAATTGTTTGGGAATATGTGTAAATGTAATGGAATCAAAATGTCGAGATAAAAGTCTAACCTGCAGGTATTTGCAAAAGAGGCAAGGATCACGTACACGGTACACATTGTTGAGTTGGAGAACGACTAGTTGAGAGTCGAGAAAGACACTAAGGTGATGAATACGATGATGTTGGGAATTGGCTAGGAGGCCAATGATGGCAATGTATTTGGCTTGGTTGTTGGTCGTTGAACCCAAACATATGCCCCTCGAATGGAGCATTTCATGTGAGTGGGTGTAGAGATCCCAAGCGGTCGAAGCGATATTTTGTGTCCAACGGCTGGTGTCATCGGCGTAACCGATGTGGTAGGCTGGTGGAGGAAGCATATGTCAAGAGCAAAAATGATAGTTTAGACATGAGGGATGGAAAAAAGATAAAAAACACTATAAAAGAAATAACCTAAAGTAGAATGACTACGTTTAAGCATAAAATTTTTTTAAGTATAACCCGTTGACAGGGTCTTTGAGAGAGAGGCCTTCGAGAGAGGCCAATATGTATGTGCCTTTGGTGAGGCAATGTTGGATAATGTATGGGCCATGCCATAGTGACTCAAATTTTCCGTGGCCAAAGGTATCATGAGTGATATTGTAAGCAAGGAAGAGGTCACCTTCGAAAAATGAGCAAAGGTTGACATGTCAATCAATGGTAGCCTTTGATCATTTTTTAGCTACCTCATTGTTCTGTAATGAAGATCGTCGATCTTCATCCAGGGACGCTAAGTTCAACAAGCACTGCTCTATTGGAGCAGTGTCGGGTAATAGCTCAATTGTGGTGCGTAAGGTGCGAATTTCACACTCGATGGGAAGACTGGCCTCAACCCCATGGACTAGATGAAATGGTGTGAAACCCATAGCTGTTTTTACAGCTGTACGATAAGCCCATAGCATGGAAAATAACATGTGATGCCAATTTGTCTTATGTTTATTAACCGTGTGCTGTAACATGGTCTTGAGGACATTCTTAACTACTTCGACTTGTCCATTAGACTAAGGGTAATATGGTGAGGCAAACTCGTGGGAGAATCCTAACCGAGATGAGAGTTCGACGAAAATCTCATTCTCAAAGTGCTTCCTGTGATCATAAACAAGTTGGAGTGGTGCTCCAAAGCGAGATATGACGTGGTTAAAGAAAAAACGCATTGCAGTATCAGCAATATTGTTGAAGGTGGGCATAGATTCAACCCATTTGGTGAAGTAATTAACTGCGACAACAATGTATTTGTGTCCATTGTTGGAGGGGGGATTATAAGTCATGAAGTCGATTCCCCATTTACAAAAAGGGCTAGGAGTGATGACTGGATGAAGAAGAGCAGGTGGTGCTCGGGCTTTGTTGGTGTAAAGCTGACACTTCTCGCATTGTTTCACGGCGTGAATGCAATCATGAAACAAGGTAGGCCAAAAGTAACTTGCTCAGATAATATTATGAGAAGTGGATATTCCCAAAAGATGGCCCCCACATGCACCACTGTGGCATTTGTTTAAGACTCTATCAGCCTCGTCAATGGTCAGGCATTGATGAAGGATGGTGTCGACCCCTCGTCGGTATAAGATGTCTCCGATGAGGAGGTAGCGAGGGGCCTGATGGTGAATACGACGATGATCATCTTGTGAAAGGTGGTTATCGAACTTTTGAGTTCAGAGGTAGATGAGGAGGTCATCGTACCAAGGATCATCCGAAGTGATGTAAAAGAGGCGTTTGTTGGGAAAGTCGGTATTGATGGGGGTATTGGTTGTGTCAGAGGGGAGGGCCATGACAAGTTCGGTGAGAACGAGGGATTTCTTTCTCTTGGGTGTTGAGAATTCAAGATCATACTCCTGAAGGATAACAATCCATCGAGCAAATTTATCGTTAATTTTCTGACGACTGAGCAAGTATTTCATAGGGTTGGAATCTGCGACAGCCTTAGTTATGCGAAGCAAAATGTAATGATGTAGTTTTTGGACTGCGAGGATGACTACAAGAGCTAGTTTCTCTTCATGTTTATACTTCAAGGGTGGCCCTGAGAGGTTTTTACTAACATAATAAATGACATGCTCATGATTTTCATCACCTAGCTGAACGAGAACTCCTACTACGGAAACAGCTGAGGCTGATACGTAGAGGATATAGTCACGATTGCAGTCAGGTGCACTAATTAAAGGGGCATTGGAGAGTGCCATTTTAAGATCATAAAATGACTGTTGGGCATGTTCATCCCAGTGAAATGGGATGTCGTGACGTAGTAAGCAAAGGAAACCGTGTGCACGAATGGCGTAGTCTGGGACAAATTGCCGTAGAAAGTTAGCCTTTCCTTGTAGGCTCTGAAGTTGACGTAAATTCCAGGGAGGTGGAATTTCAGTGATAGCTTGGACTTTGAGGGGGTCCATGGTAATACCACTTTGGGAAATGATGAAGTCGAGGAGGCACCCCATGGTTATGGAAAAAACGCACTTGAGGGGATTCAAGTGGATGTTGTACTGACGACACTGTTGGAAGATGATTTGTAAACCATCAAGATGTTGGGTGCATTTCTTGGATCGATCTGTGAGGTCATCCAAGTATGCGAGGATGATATGAGCCAGATCATGAAAAATGTATGTCATAGCCCATTGGAAAGTTGCTCCAGCATTATTTAAGCCAAAAGGCATGACATGATATGCAAAAGTACCCCAAGGGGTAGTGAATGCGATTTTGTACTAATCGGCTAGGTGAATTTGAATTTGATTATAACCAGAGAAATCGTCTATGAAGGATAGAGCCTTGTGGCCTACACAGTCATCGATAATTTGATCGATGAAAGGTGTTGGAAAGTTGTCTTTGGGACATGCATGATTGAGATCATGAAAGTCCGTGCAGATGTGGATAGTGCCCTATTTTTTTTTAATGGGTACAGGGTTGGAGACCCATGATGTATAGGCGATGCGGTAGATGAACCCAACAACGCGTAATTTGTCAATTTCAGCTTTGATGGCCACTGCGTTGGATGGGTGTAGCGGTCATTGTTTTTGACGAACTGGTGTAATGTCGTTCCAGGTGTCGATGCGATGTTCGATGATAGAGGGATCGAGGCCAGGCATTTCTGTGTATGACCAGGAAAAAATATCTCTATATTACTAGAAGAGGGCTTTATAGGCGGTGATTTCTTGAGGAGTGCAAGCAGATCCAATCGTGATTTCCTCAACGATGCCATTTTTTATGGAAATGTCGATTTTAATGGTCGGGGAAATGTTGGCCATGTTGCCTTCTTCAAAAGCATCAGGGGTAGGAATGGGGTTTTTGAACCATTCGATAGGCTCTAATGGGATAAAATCCTTGGTTTCGACCACGTATATGGGATGTTGGTTAGGAGGCATGGAGGCTTCTTGTGGAAAGAAGAGTGCGTGGTGGTGTAGTGCATCCCATGGGTAGTCAGGGTTGTTTAACTCTTCGAGTATTTCCTCATCACAGTGGAAGTGATGGGAATACAAGGGGTCATGAAGAGTGATATCGGTGACTGTTTTCATGTGGCTGCCCCCTGGTGATAAAGAAGTAGGGGGAATGAGGCAAGGAGATGGCGATGGTTCACTCGACATAAACCAAATATCGAAGTACTGAGGAGTACCCATGGTAGTTGGGTGTAAAATTTCTATAGGGAAATGTGCGGGAGAGTTGGGTGGATTGAGGGGTGAATCCTCAGATAAGTCATCCAAGAACCATGGAGGCATTGGAAGGGCCTTGGGTTCGGTAGAAATGACGTGAAGAATCTCTAGTGATGAGGTAAGGTCAACTATCGATTATGTGGGTCTTTGAAGCAAGGTCAATTGGCGTTGCCTGTATTCAATGATCATAGGAAACTGGTATGTAAAATGATATAATGATTCACATAGAGAGCAAGGGAATCTCATACGTTCATTGAATAAAGTTGTGACATAACAGATGTCAGTGATTGTTGGTAAGGATGACGTAGTTGGACTAGGTTTGCTCTGGAAGATTTGGTGTATTGCGGCCAATGTTTTTCGAAAGTGTGGCAGTGTTGGGCAATGGTGGGTATAATGGCCATATTCTGAACATATAACACAAGCGAATTTGGTTTGAAACCCTTTTCTACTTGAGTGGGGTGTGGTAGTGGCAGTACTGGCTATAGTGGCTAGTGTTGAGGAAGTTTGACTCAGTGGAATCAAATTCCGTAACTCTGGTAAAGATGGGCAGTTGTTGGTTTGGTGTCCATCTTTCTCACATAGTGCGCAAGGGGGTTTGATGCATGGAGGAAGTGGAGTTGTGGGCTCCTTCTTCTTTCTCCTGCCCCCAGCTGTGGCAGGAGGGGTAGTGAGTGGGGGTTTAGAGGGTATGGTGGGAGTAAGTATGGGAATTTTCATTGGGATTCCTTCCATTTGGGGGGGAAGAGATGGTCGAGGGACCATCTCGGGTGGATGTAAATACCAAACTGGAATTGCTAACACCATATTAGGTAGGGTAAGTGTTGTGGCTACTTGGAAAGCTTCGATGCCTGGTAGAGGGTAAAAGAAGGGGATTTGAGTGATGTCTTGGGGAATTGTCTCCCAAACTGATATATGTCCTTGGGGAGGGGTGGAATCGTGGACTGGCGGGGTTAACGAGTTCACAGGAGGCTCGTGAGAGGGAAGTTCTGTGACGAGTGGGACGTCAGATATGATAGAAGCCTCCCTAGGAGGAAGGGTATCCTCTTTGTTAGTTCATTAGATGATACAACGCATACTTGATTGGAAGGATGAAGGAGCGATGGTGCTCCATGGTAAGTTCCTAACAATGATGGATCTTTGAAAATTTTGGGACCCATCTTGACAATTGGGTATGCGTCATGACTCGTGTGGATGAGAGGAAGAATGTTATCGATGTTGGCATATGGGTTAGGCTCGTAATGTGAGACTTGGTCAATGGTGACAATCTTCCCATTGTCAGGGAACATCATTGTTTGAAAGACGAAAGAGGCAACTACCTTCATAGTGTACATGTAGCTACGACCGAACAGGATATTACAATCGAGTGGGGCATCGATAACTTCAATGTCGATGAGAATAGTCTTGCCCCCGAGTTATATGGGGATGTTTTGGAAGATCCCTTCAGGAGATGATGGTCGTTCGGCGTAGGCTCGTAAGGTAATGGAAGAGGGTATGAGTTCGAGGGAACCAAGTTTCTGCCATACAGATTTGGACATGATGCATGTAGATGCACCTTCATCGATGATACACCGATGAACTGTGATGTTCTGTATTTTTACTGGGATTTGAAAAGCGATCAAGGCGGGAAGGAAGGGTTCTCCGCTGTCGAGATCGAATGTAATGAGTCGAGTATCTATAGGGTTCACTGCCCCCAAGGTGAAAAGTAATGATTTTCATTGAGTGGGACAAGTCTGAAGGACTTCTAATACTGACATAGCAGCTGGGAATTGTGCTAAGTCATCAACTAGACTGTAATTATGAGCATCCCTAGCCTTTGGGTTGTGGAAATTCCTATGTAATGGGATGTGAGGGATGCAAAGAGGTGTTTCGGTGTTAGGGAGAGGGGTCACCAACGGGGGCCCCATTGGTGTAGGGTTTGTCTCTAGAGGGATGGGAGGAGACTCAGTGGGTGCATGATACTGACGATTACATGTTTGCAGAAGGATTTCTTCCTCACTAGTGAGGAGGATCGTGTGATCTGCTAGGTTGTTTGGGTTGAGGTATTGTCCCACCTGAGGTGGGGGATGTTGCGTTTCCTGTTGGGTGTTTATCACACCTTGGTGTGGGATAGGATTCTACAGCACAGTAGGGGGGGGTGTTGCACGTATTTTTGTGGGGCCTGCTGAGGGGCAGGCAGTGTTGGAGGATGGGATAGACTGCCTTAGTCTTTCAACAGTTTAAAATCAGCAATTGGGGGCAATGATGAGTGTAATGACCAAACTCACCGCAAAAGGCACAAGGGAAATTGGTTTTAAAAGTATTGTTATTTCTCCCTTGACGCCTATTATTATTTCCCCCCTGGGGGTTCTGATTCCCTTGGTTCTGGTTGCCCCCAATAGGTTGGTTCTGCTGGGGTTGATTCCCGCCTTGACCTAGGTTGTTTTTGTTCCTGTTTCATCCTTTATTTTTGGCATTGTTCAACGGATGGGTCGGATTTGTCGTATTTAACTGTTCGAAATTTTGATATTGTTGAACGGGAGAGTGTTGAACAAAATTCACCCCAACATGAGGATGTGGGGGAGCCATGGGTTGTGGGGGACCAAGAAAAGGAAAGTACATATTCTATGGAGGTAACGATCCATAAGGTACATAGGAAGGTGTGGTGCTTTCGCTAGTACTATAAGATGAGGTAGAGGGGGTACCAAAACT
>JASDQU010376774.1:0-11350 GCA_032191745.1 Picea mariana | reverse complement strand
GATTGGTCATTTGTTCATTGTTTATTTACTCTGTAACTATTGGATGATAATGCTACATTGATATAACACTTGCATTTTATGGTGAAAAAGGATTAAATTTCTCTATTACTGATTCACCCCCCCCTCTCAGTAATCCAACATCTTTCATGGCCACCCACATCCAAGATTATAAATTTGGGAACTCTAGCACACATGGAGCCTTTTATCGATGATGCATAGAAAGAGGCATACAATGAAGATAAGGACTTCAAGGAGGTGTTTTAGTAGCTACATGGAAAAATTTATATATAATAATATGATGCTAAGGTTGACTATCATTTCCAGAATGGATTAATCTACAAGCTCGACAAGCGCTATTTTCCTAAAGGTGAATTATTGCATCTTATTAGAGAGGCTCACACCTCCAAGGTCGCATGATAGTTTGGTGTTGGGAAGAGAATTGCTAAGTTGTATAGGTATGTGTATTATCCCATAATACAAGAATATGTAGCATGATATATTAGTGGATGTATACTTTGTTTTACTAGCAAACCCAAAAACATGATGAAAGGTCTATACCATCCCTTACCTGTACCTACTCGACCTTTGGAAATCATTTCCATGGATTTTGTGGGAGGTTTACCAACAACCAGGAAGGGGCATGACTATATATTTTTGGTAGTTGATAGGTTCAACAAAATTTTCATTCTCATGCATTTTAAAAAGACCATCAATGGACAAGAAGCAACAAATAAGTTCCTTGAACAGGTCTGGGTTCACTTTGGTATACCAAGGAGAATCATCTCAGATAGGGATATCGTTATTCTTAGTGCATTTTGGACTACACTATGGGAGATAATGGACACTAATTTGAAGAGGTATACAACATTCCATCCACATATATATGGGTAGGTGAAAGTAGTCAACATGAATTTGGTGCAACTTTTGAGGGGATACAATTATAAGCGTCCGAAGACTTGGGATGACAATATGATCTATATACAACACTCTTATAATAGAGTAGTCCATAAGTCTACTGGTAAGTCCCCTTTTGAATATTTCTTTGGGTATTTTCCACCTTCACCCTTAGATGTTGTATATGGACAAGAAGGAGGAGTGAGGGAGGACCTCACTGGAGATGCATTAAAAGAAGAAAAAATTGTTGAGAAGAATAGGCAGATCCATTTTCAAGTACAAGAGACACTGAAGAAGTCACAGGAAAAGTAAAAGGCTAGACATGATCAACACATAATAGAAAAAACATTTAGAGTGGGATATGGAGTATGGTTACAACTGAATAAGGAAAGACTACAAGGTCCTGGTAAGAAAATCAAGGCTCTGCGATATCATCCTTTTGAGCTATTGGAAAATGTCGAGATATTCATTTCAAATTTCTTCTTAAGGCTGGTTTTCACATGGTTTAAAAGTTTTGGGTCACTACCAGTAAGGATAAGGTCATTTCATAGAGACTCAGTCTACCCCCATGCATGCACATTTAATCAGTAGTGAATGTGGATAATCTCAAACTCTATGATCCCTCCATGTTGGATAATGAGGAGGAGCACCTGCTACCTTCCATAGAAGATTTAGCACCAAATTCTCAGACATAGTTAGTAGAAGACACAATTTTCTAGAAGTGGTCTAGAATTAAAAGACAAGGGAAACATGACATTTGGGAGATTGGGTTGAAAGAACAACTTCTAGGAAAAGGAAAGTGGTACTCTAGGGAGAAGGTAGAAGAGAAACTTCCTCACATCATTCAATAAATATTTTGGGGACCAAAGTCCTCCCTAAATGGGGAGGTATGATCCATATTGGATCATTATATTATTTTTCATCTATCTCAATCCTTTCAAAGTGGAAAAAATTGTAGGAATTAGCTTGTAGGTCCATTTTAGTGGTAGGTCCTAGTTTGGAAGATTGGGGTTTGGAACCTTCCAAGGCCATTTTGAGGCATCAAACAACATTTTTGGGGGTTAACAATTTCCTAGTGTTAGCACTCTATAAATTTTGTTCAGCTGGTAGACAAAGGACAGAGGTAACTGTTTCAACTAGCTTTAGAGATGAGGCACTAGCCTGCCCAACTCAGAGAGGGATATCTCGTGTCACTTGATATTTCATTGGAAATCAGTGGCTAGATTTGGCTTGTTTGGGGTTTTTTAATAAAGTTGCTCGCAATGAAGGGTAGGAACACTCAGGAATATGGAGTCAAAATTATGAAAGTGAATGAAAACAATTATCAGCCGGTAGAACTCTCCAGAGGATAAAGGATAAATGAGGCAATGAATATGAGTTATATTTGAATTTAAGTAGAATGTAGGAAGATGGAGAAAACAAATAACTGCATCAGAGCATTACTGAAATGAATTATGAATTCGTTAAGAAGAAAATTACACAATTTAAATTGCTTAAGCTAAGAGCATCACAAGATGAATTATGGGCCTTTAAACTCTCCAATTTAAATAGAAGAAAATGCAAATGGAATAAAATCTCACAGGAAATACATACAATGAAGGAAGACAAAGCTTATATCACAACCATTAGAATATTTTCATAGAGACTTCAAAGCTTATGCATATATATTCAATTCAACTTCAGAAAGTTACAGTAGAGTTTGAAACAACCAAAAAGGTGCCCTTGCACTTGTGCCAACATTAATTCATTCAAATGTCTCAGTATTTATACAATTTGATTACAATGGCTGAAACTGAAACGTTTTAGCTTCTAAAATAGATTATAATAATTTCAATTGACAGTCTCAGTATATGAACTGATATACAATGATTAAACAAAAGGACATTTCAAAACTGGGGACGAATTTCTCTGACTACTCAACTTCCTTTACGACATCTGTCTTGCCCTGATCTTCTATCGACCTTGCTGGTTCGATGACAAATGGAGGTTACTTACTGGTTCCGGGAAAACTACATTTCGTTTTGTCCAGTTGCAATATTTTCTTCCACCATGAGTCAGAAGGAATCTCTTAATCCATCATTTCCTTTTTCAAAATCTCTAGGTAAATGCATGTAGCGTAGGACATAATCGGTAGCCCAATTTTCACTATTTTAAACTGATTCAAAATCTCAAAGTCCGCAGCCAAATAATCTACCAAACTTGGGACTTTCAGACTTTCCTCCATAGCTTCAAATTTGGAATGATCCATTCTACACTGAATGAGGAGAGAATTTTAGTCTTCTTGATTGTATAATTTACCTTTTCCATCCCAAAATGGTGGGAGGCCCTTGATAAACAATTGTTCAAATGTATCCTTAAAATCCTATATATTGTGCTCCATTTGCATAGCTTTGTTTTGAAGCGATTTGAGAAAGTTGTGTTTGGCGATGATCCTCCTGGCCCAGATGATCAAGGTAGTACTGTCCTTTACCCCAATAGTATGAAGATCAACAGTGGACACATAATTCAACAAATCAATAGTGTTATGGGCCCATTCCAATGGTTTCTTGGCTAATGTTTCATTAACAACAATACACCTGCTTCGGGCCTGTGTAGCCACGCTGACTTTGTAATTTACAAAATTTAGATAAACCCTGAACTTAGTAGCCTCTGTAGCAATAGCATCCCAGATCATATTTTTAGCTCCTTGTAATAGTGTTTTACCTTTTAACCTCGTTTTCTTCTTGTTTACTCTCTTTGGAGTTGAGCCATCTTTTCATCTTTTATTTTCATCTCTTGTTTCATATTTTCTAATACCTCCTTAAGGATTTTGATCTCCACTGTCTATAAACTTACTTGGGACATAGCTTGAACCAATCCATCAATTATTGATCTAGATTTTGTATTGGAAGGTACAATAATAGACATATTTGATGTTGTTACCTATCCCTGTAACCAAGTTTCTTTCTCTTTTTCTAGCTGCAACACTTTAGCTTTGTAATTTAGTCCTTCTTGTCTGAATGTCTCCTTCTCTTGCTCTAGATCAGCTAGCTCTGTTGTTTGTGGATGTTCTATGGAGGACATCTTCAACTTCTTCTTAAGGCTTTGGATCATCTTCTCTTTCTCATCTAAAGAAGCCTTTACCCCTGGAGGGCCTTCAAATTCGAATATTTTGACCTGTGTTTGCCAGGCTTTGTGGGATGCTTTCTCTTGCTTCAATTGACCATCTAATTTGAGTGCATGTTTTGTCAATATGGAAACCCTCATACCTAAACTCAGGTAGTCTAAATATAGCATGTCACTGGCATTCCTGTGAAACTTTGCTTTGTCTGGGTCACCAATATTTTCATAATTCATCTTGATTTCAAACACTTTATCTTCATTTGCTATGGCTATATTAAACATATTTCTTTCCACATCCTTGACTGAGAATAGGGAAGCCTTATGATGGGATATCTCCTCCACTTCGGGAAATAAGTATCTTATTTAACTATTGTCCATACTTCCCTTCACAACATACCGGTTCATTAAGTCCTCTTTGGATTGGTATACTTCCCCAGGTGTCTTGCTAAATACATGTTTCTTGTTGCTGAAAACCCTTGAACTACTTTCACTTTGTGGCATGCTTCCTGTACTAGCCCCTTCATTCTTGGTTGCACCTTCCACCATATCCATTCTTGTTTTCTCTTTAGGTTCTTCTTCTTCTAGGTCCACTGCCTGAGAAGATTGTGTGATTTTCATTTTCTTGAGAATATTTTTCTGACTACTAACACCCAGTGCCTCTGAACTACTCCTCTTGTTATAAACACTCACCTTTGGAGCTTTAATAATCAACTTTGGAGAAGTTTTCTGTGTCTATACCTGTTGAGGGGAAGACTCTATTTGTTGTGTATGATCAAGCTGCAAAGTGACTTCAATATTTGCACAGGCTTCCAAGTTTGTCAATCTATCAAATTATTCAACTAGCTCATGTTCATAGGGGATTTTCCTGCTCATCAGTATTATGTTAGATATGATCTCGTGCGAGTCATATCTCCTCCCTTGTAATTGTGTAAACCAATGATTTTGGGTTGAATATGAGGTAAAAAGGACCTGGTCTTTACCACAAAGATCCCTACCCTAAAAGGGAATTTTAAGTTAGAAGCCTTGTGTGTTTTCACAAAATGCTTTGTCTCTGAAATGATGCTTTGTCTGATGAAATCTAAGGCAAAGACCCTGCGATTCAAAAATATAGGTAAAAGGTAAGGTCCTTTTTGATAATCATATACCCAAACTACAATAGACTGTATAACCAACATCCAATATCCCACCCTGTTTTCTGGATTAGGTTGTAAAGAGCTTTTCATTTCTTCCAAAACCCTTGGCAGGTCCGTGTCGAAGATGAGACTATAAACCCTGGACATAATCATGTTTATGAAAATAAGCATGGTGATTATTTTGCATTCAGTCGAGATGAATGTTGCTTCAGGGAATTCGATCTTACTTGATTCCAAGATAATTCTCAGCAAGTGCATGTAGTACCTGAAGTGTCTCAATGAATTGAAACTTACTAGTTGTTGGTGCATATTGTCAGTAATGAACTTGTCAAAACTTATACAAACCGACTGACTAGATTCTGACATAAAAAAGGTCAACAGGAAACCCAACATGACTTCTACTACAAATTTTCCATTATCCAACCCTAAAATTTGACTAAGTAGGTGGTGTGAGTGGGAAATCCCCCTATGGACTAGCACTTAGGGTTTTAATCATGCATGCAGAAAAGAACTAAAGATTCCTGCTTTTTACCATCATCCCAGACCTAATCCCCATTATTCTTAAGAAAATACATAGTTAAGAAGATCAAGTGAACATACCTTATTTCCGGCGTTTTGATATAGATCCCTCTTTAGGCTTGGTCTCTCTTTGACTACAACTCTCCTCCCAAGGCTGACCTGCATTCACAAAAGACAAACAAAGAAATCCACATGCATTTGATCTACAAATTAATGGGTTAGAGATTTAATCAACATGTATGCAATAAACAATGAAAAACCTCATATGGTGGGACGGGAAAAGCACTTTTTATTATTAACTTCATTAAAGCAACCTACAATGATGAAGCTGACCACTGCTCCAAGAATTTGGTCCTAGGCTCCTCTTTTACCGTGCACCAACTGCTAACACACTTGCTTCTCTTCTTCGTTGAAATCACAAAATGGCTGCAGAATCTTGGGCAAAGGGGAATATGAATTCAGGTAGAGTTTCTTTACTATGGTTTTCCTCTTTTCAAATGGGACCCTTACCACTTCTTTTATAGGTTAGAAGGAGCTAGGTATTTGGTCGAATGACCGTCCATGCATGGTCGAAAGGTTTAGTTAACTTACCCAAAGCTGTGTGTTCCATCAACAAATTTCCTTTTTTTGTGCTTCTGTAGGTCCATGCAGGCTATAATGGATCAGCTAGCATGGACACTGTAGATACACGTATGCTGTAGTGGAGTAGGGTGCGTGGGCCTTTAAAAAAGGTATTTTTAAGAAGAGTTGTTCAGTAGTGTTTTGGCAAAGAAGGAATCTAACATGGCTTGATGCCAGGTAAGCATGTCTAGTGCAAATTAGGGTTATAACAGATGCCCCCTAATGTGTGAGGTCAGAAGGGCATCTGATGGCCAAAATACATTATCAATCTTCACCAATGTACCAAACAAGTGAGTCAGGGACCAGAAATCGGGAGGTGCTATCTGCAAAATAACAATTTTCTCACCGAGGCAGGCATACCCATGCTCGGGATGAAATAAAATCATGGCTACCAATAAAATACACTATAGATCCATGTCATATAACTATATAAAGTGTAGTTGTGAGCAATACACAACAGAGATACATCTCAAAATCAAAAAGATATACATGTATAGTATCTATCTTCTAGAAGTTGATAAGGCCTGATGGCTGGAGATGAGGTCTTCAAAGCTCGAGCAACAACTTCAAAATCTTCAAAACTTGGGTAGGAGTGTAATATGAGTGTACAAATTCACTACCTAGAGGTCTTTGACAGCTCGTCGGGTACTGACTAGAGGATCTTGATGATCAGACTGAAAGATTCATTGATTTCAAACAAAGACTTTTTTGGACTTTCGGGATGGCCGGGGATGAGGGAAAGAGACAAACTGCAGAGGGGCCGACTTAGGCTTAGTAAAAATTCCTTTGGGAAATAGCACGACAAACAATGAGACTCAGGCATCATGGAATTTGACATAAGTTCACGATGGAGGAGGCAAAGCAAACTCTCCATATGTTTGGAAGAATAACCAAACAGAGGAGGACACAGCTCTATGTAGTGAGAACATCTTCCTAAGGTCGTATTAAATCCTAGATCTTGACGAACAAATGAAAGGATGTGCTTTGTCCAAGGGTGACTCATTGTGCTGCCAAATAAAAAGAAAACACTTTTCCCTTCCTCTTTTTGGGGTATATTTGATTTTTTTGTCTTTTTCAATAATTTTGGAAAAAGAATAAAATAATTCTATGTTAGAAAGGAGGAATCAAGTGTCACAAACATACTAATTCCAAGCGCATGGAACATAAGAATGCTCAGGGCAAAGGGACATATGCAAGAAAAGGACACTCGGGAAAAATCCTCCAGGGGCCAAAGGTGTCAAGACGCAGAGGCAAAGTGCTACAGGGCTTGCGTATAAGGCATGCTTCAGATGGTTCAGTTGAGAGCAACATGGAGCTGGCATTAGTCCAAATACGTGGGTATGCAAATGCAATTAATAAGGCACACAATGGTAACGTCCTTCGATGTAAGTTTAATGAGCCCAGAGAAGGTAAGCTCAACGATTTTTCATATTTAGAGAGTCTGAAAAAACATAAAAGGAGACTCTGATGGGGTACCTTTTTTGAAGGTAGTCTAGTCGGTTCGAAAAAGGGGTAAACTAGCACCGACAAGACATTTATTCAAAACCATTTTAACGAGTGTGATAAAGACGATATCACTCAACAAGTTTTTCATTTTAAGGAGTCTGAAAAAAGCTTAACTATGGACTCCATCAGGAATGTTCTTCTGGACCATTTTAATGAGTGTGAAAGAATAAGGTCACTCGACGATCTTTTCAATTTTAGGGAGTCTAACAAGAGATTAACTATGGACTCTGTGGGGGTTCCTTTTTCATAAATTTAGTCCCTTAGGCCCGAAAAAGGGTTAAAACTATACATGAGGGTACTCTTCTAGAGAACCGAGGCTCCTAGAGTATACCTTTGTTCATACAGTTGACCATCTGGACCCAAAAAGGCGTAAACTACCGTCGGATAGATGTGACTTCAAATTTCAGTTTAACGAGCGTGAAAGGCCACAAGATCGCTCGACAATGTTTTCATGTTTAGAGGGTCTGAAAAGGGCTTAAAAAAAGACCCGTGGGGGATATGACTCATGTATGAAACTGGTTCAGGTAGAGCCCATTGCCAGGCTCAGACCAAGAGTCTCTTTGATAGTCAGCTTGGAAAGTCTCCCAAAAGGGAAGAAAACACAAACCAAGGTGTAATTCCTCCCTCGATATAGAAACCGTAGTCATGGCTTCAAGGATAGCTTCATCTGAAGGCAATTCAAAATCTGAGAAATCATGCAAGAGAGGGTTGACAGTCCCAAAGGGTGAAGTAAACTGACCATATTCCATATGATGATGGAGGCTCTGGCTAGGACTGGTGGAGTATATCAACAAAGAATCACAAGCACGAGGGCTTGAGGATCTACAAACAACGAGATTAGACTTAGAAGGAGACTCAAAATTACTTGGACCAAGAGGGGGAAGCAAGGGCTCCCATGCCCCCACGGGGTAAACCAAAGAATCAATTGTTGAGACCAAGTCTCGGGAAGGAAAACATGATTTCATAGGTTCCTACTCAGAAGCAATTGAACATTGAGGATAAGATGCCACGTAATTAACCCGTGGTAGGGTAGAGTCTACACAAATGCTAGGAACATATAAAGGGGTAGTCTGAAATAATGTTGAATTGGGATGGTGATTATCAGATGCTAGCTTCAATGCATCACCTGGAAGATCATAGACACCACAACATTCATAGCATATACATAATCACGCCCGAGAAGCATATTGAAATCTAACAGGCCTTGCACCACTATAACATCAATAAGGACAATATTCCCACCTAAAGATATAGGTAACTAAGTAAGAACCCCCAAATATTCACTAGGACATCTGTCAAAAGCCAAAAACTCATGTGAAGCAGACACAAGCTTGGGAGAACCCAAGACTTTCCAAACCGCGGAGGATAAAATACTTGCAGAGGCTCCTTCATCCACAATACATCGATAAATTTTTGTTGAATTAACTTCAACTCTTATTTGAAAGGGTGTGGAGGAAGGAAGATTAGGCTCAACAAGCTCATTCCAATCAAAGGAAACCATCCTAGGGCTTGGAGGGGGTGTGCTCGGAGCGAGTGGAATGCCCCCTTGTTTTGAAAATACTGAACCGAAAATGCTAAAAACATAGTCGGTAGACACGTCACTCCCCAAAAGAAGAGTGGGATCATCCGATGACTGCATTGGCATGACCACTTTCGCAACCAATGGCTGAATAGGTTGCGAGACTACATGGTCTAAAGGCACCTCACCCCCAAAAAGAGGAGTGAGATCAGCCGATGACTGCATCGGCATGACCACTTTCGCAACCAATGGCTGAATAGTGTAGCACACCCATTTTGGAACTTTGGGCTTACTCGCGCTCTGATACCAATTTGTAGCACACCCATTTTGGAAGCTCTGGGCTTACTCGCACTCTGATACCAATTTGTACACACCATTTGTACAAATCTCATATAGATATTCTAAATCCCATGCATTTAAACAATTAAACACATTTAACTCAGAGTAAAACATATCATTACTGCTATAATTAAACAATCCATAGCATTCCATATTAATCCGTATACACAGTGGAAAACATGATAACATATACAGTAGAGACATGATAAAATGTGATAAAACATAGTTAGACACTTATCTTGTAACAATGGTGGGATCCACCAACCAAATGCAGGCCTTCCATGAACCTCCCAGNCTGAGGTTATAGGGAAGATAGTCACACACAACCACAAGGAAAAAATGCTCTCCCAAGAATCTCCCACGCTCACTGCCCACAGACCCTCATTCCCCACATGCCTGTTCCACCCCAGGAGAATGCACCTTCTCTGTCACTTGGACAGTCCTTCGGCTGCCAATCTCCCTTACCTTGGGTTACAGGAACAAACCGGACCGGAAATCTCCAGGCTCTATGGCAGCTACAGGGTTCCTTCCAGGAGTTCTCTCCTTCCCCTGCGCACTCTCTCACCTAGAGGGAGTCGCTCACAGGCCAACAAGCCTCACGCAGTCCAGTACTACGTAGTCTCAACAATCCCACGGGAAAACAGACACAGGCTTTCCAAAAACTGGTTCGACAATCACAGGATGTCTTCATAGTCACGGCTTTGGAATAGAGAATGCTTTCATAGGCTCGCTCAGCCTTCTCGAACAAGCAAAGACTCTTCCCCAAAATCAACACAGGCTTCCCATAGGCTGGGGTTACACGCACGGGTTTTCTCAGAATCAGACACAGACATTCAAGTCACAGGGTCTCACGAAGGTTCCCTACAGGAGTCGAGTTATTCGTACTACTCAGAGCTCCGTACGCGTTTAGAAAATCCAGTGGAATGGGAATCCAACCTTCTCATGGCTCACCCTGGCTGTTTTATTTGCATGCACCAGGGTTGACACTTGTCACCCATGGAACTGCATGCGTTCCACCAGCACACGTTCCTCCCACCACTTGGGAAATCATGCGTCCTTCCAAAAGGACTTAGGATAAAAACATATGATGCACATATATTTTGGAATAATATTAAAATATTAGTCCCAGGATTAAGCCCCTCTAGGCTTAGCCCCTAGGCTCAACACTTAGCCCCTTTCCCACCTTCCATCCCCTAATTCCTTGCCCACTCTGTGGATGCTCAGTCCCCCTTCACTCATTCATCGTGGTCAGTCTTCACCTGGTGGTGTTTATATTTTATTAATTGTTTTGCATGATTACATATACAACAGTAGGCTCCTGACCTCCAACACTTAGGCTCCCAAGCCTAACAAACACATAAGCCTCCAACTTATAAGAACTTGGCTCACCAACCTATAAAACATAATTACAATTTCTTTCAAAACATGGTTTGCAACGGGGCTCGGCCTTGGGGACACTATAATCCCCCTCCCCTTATTTTTTCACTGTCCTCAGTGAAACTTACACTGTCTCTGCAAGTGTTTCAAAATCTTCAAAAAGATGCGGGTACTCTACCCGCATAACCTCTTCATGCTCCCATGTCGCGTCCTCAGGACCGTACCAGGTCCACTGGACCTTTACAAGCTCTATAGCTTGATTTCGGAGATGTTTGCTTTTCCTATCCAATATGCGTACAAGATGCACTTGCAGGACACCTTTTGGTTCCACCTGAATCAC
>JASDQU010376772.1:0-11350 GCA_032191745.1 Picea mariana | reverse complement strand
GTTTTTATGTCCATCATGGGATTCCTAGAGCACCACATATCATTCATGATCCAACACATAGTAGTCAAGGATCCCATCCATTTCTAATGTGTGCAAGTACCATATGATTAACTAATAATTTGTATCCTTAATTATGAGCTATCAATATTTACTATCACGATATTCTTATAGTGCATGTATATTTATATCTGAATTTGGAAATATTAGTGAAGAATTCAAGAACTACTTCCATGCAAAAGATATCTACATTCAACTTTTTATGAGCTATCCCAACATTGTTCCAATTCTGGATTTTTGAGAGGTGATTAGGTCCTACATTTTGTTTACCTAGTTTAACCACCACTTCAAAATCAAACTCCTAAAATAGTAGAAAACATCGATAGAATTAACCTTCCAACATTGTATTGTTAACCAAATACTTGACCACTAAATTATCAATGAACAATTTGAAGGACTGGTCCAGAAGATAATACTTGAAATTTTGTACCATATGCATCATCACCAGGCCTTTGAATTTCATGGTTGTCTAGTTACAATTTTTTTCTAGAAAATTACCTTGGGTGTTGTAGCATGTGTTCCCCTAGTTATGCCAAGATGTTCCCAATGAAATGGTAGTGGAATCCACATGGACATGGAATTTTTTTGACCAATTAGGAAAAATAAGAATTGGATCCATAACCATCCACTGTTTTAACTCGGAAAAACCCTTTTCACATTCTAAAATCCATACAAATGGGACACCTTTTCATAGTATTTCATCCTTCTACATTATTAGTTGAGCATGCCCCATGATAAATATATGGTAATACCCTGCATGACCATAACACAGGGACATTCTCTAGTTCATACATATTCTAAAATTACTATGATTTTCATTAGTTTGACTAAACATCCTTCCTTGTAGATAATATGATCCAAGAGGATGTTGAATGGGGTGTAGAAAATGAAATTCTTAATATTTAGGTACAACTAGATCAATCAACGTCTTTCCATCACCAACATTAGTTTAGCCATGTGACCCTTTAGAAAGATATACATTGCCAATAATTGAAAATATATCTCAAGGAAATTATGGATATACTCATTGAACATAACAAAGATGATTCTAGAGAACATAATTGGTGCATTACTTGGGGCAAAGGGCATGAGATTGTATGCATACAATCACCATTCCATAGAAAAAATGGCGTTCATCTTACCCTCCTTGATTATTCAGATTTGATGATAGCTAAATAATCCTACTATGAAGGTGTAAGGTTCATTCCTTTCCACTTTATTGGTAATCTCATGACTAAAACATGTATGAAAGGGGTCATGTATGTAGGCCTGACTCATTCTAAAAAATTCCACAGAAAAATTTATTCCACCTTTTTCACACCCTAGATGACTATTAGACTAATCAAATCTTATTGTTCCACTGAAAATATCTAACCAATAGTTAGCATATCACATATCTCTTGTTTAGCATATTCCTTATAATGTGAATGCATCCTATATAGTCACTTCTTGGTAGATCAGGTGTCAGGCTTCAACTCTATATTCATATCCCAATGTTCTCCTCTCACTCTTTTCATCTCAAAGATGATACATGGGAATAGGTGAGTGTACTCTCAAATAAAATATACAATGTCTTAAACAATGTTTTCATGCAAATAGTCCCCAATAATAGCCAACTTATACACATCCTCCATACTGAAATTGGTTGTTTGTCTTCATTATCCCATTATAGTGAACTAGATAGTTGGTATTATTGGCTTATGTGACTACATGGTGCACCTCTATTTATTCAAACCACAGAGAATGAAATTATTTTGTGACATCATCTTCTACAAAATCTATGGTCAAACATTATGGTAGTCCCATTAGTGGCAAACATTGAATGTATTTTGTATCCCCACTAATCAACATATCCTCCTCACAAAGTTGAAACGTTTCATAGAATGTAAATTGTAGTTATGGTCAGTAGGTCATCTATCATTGAATTTTTCTTCTATAGGTACCAATTCTTCAACAATGACTCTAAGGTGGGCACACATTTATGCATCCACTACTAAATATATATTTCGTATGTATATTAGTTATTTTCACAATGATCCACATGCTCCACTATATAAGAAGTACCATTGAATTGTAGGGGCTATTTGGAAAATATTGATTTATGTTCATGATCCTACTCTTCTACAGAAACTTTTGCAGGTGAGACTCCATGAGTGTCATTTTTCATTTATTACTTATATTCATGTTCCTA
This sequence comes from Picea mariana, assembly GCA_032191745.1. Taxonomy (NCBI): domain Eukaryota; kingdom Viridiplantae; phylum Streptophyta; class Pinopsida; order Pinales; family Pinaceae; genus Picea; species Picea mariana. The sequence goes on along the minus strand of JASDQU010376772.1, from coordinate 9,102 downwards.
GGAGATGAAATGAATTTAATAATTCATTAACAAGCAATATCCTTTAATGAAAGAGCCCAATGCGATAAAATGTATGTTGGGTTCTTGGAACAGTTCAAATTATTTTGATAATAAGAACTTTGATCTGTTCTACCAAGAAGGTCTACGGTTTGAGCCCATATAGCCCTATGCATTCCACTAATTTACACTACTATTATATATATATCCCCTCATAGTCCCTATGAATTGGACTTTCAAAGTCTTTCGGATCATATCAATATCTTGTCCTTATCAAGATCAATGGATGGGAACATGGGTCAACACAAACCTTATGTCTAGTAGGTTCCTAGTCCTACTATATCTTCTCGTGAGTCCAAATTTCATAATGAAATTCCCACAATCATTCACGGATATATACTAAAGTGATATCCAATGTTTATACCCTCTATTAAAACATGATGTGTTAAGTTCTGTGTTCCATAAACTTTGTGACATTAGTTGTGCCATTAAACACTAGTGGGTCTTTAATCTCTACATGAATCCACTTAAAGGAATTTGGTAGTGTGCATATTTGTGTCAATTAATTCTCATACTCCCTAGGCGGCCCAAAAGTAATGGAAACTTTGGAATAAATGACATAGGATAATACTATTCTCCAACTCAACTTTCCACTACCAATTGGATTAATGTAGTCTTCCCACTATCCTATGGTGAGATTATCGAAAAACACCTTCATCCAATACTTATTATATCTATTTAACAAATGTATTTCCCTACATTATATCCAATGGATATACCATCCAATAACCCTTCTTATCAAATGACACCATTATCAAATTCCCAATCAATCCATTACAATACTAGGTATGTATATTTGTCATCTACTATGTCAATGAACTCAAAGTAAGCATAAATATTCACACAATTGAGATAAAATTCCATCTACGCCAATTTGACAATGAGGAAAATGTCTGATTGGTTCACCAACTACCACTAGATCGACAAGTGGACCCAATTTGGTCATCCCATGAGTTTCCATGATTACTTCAGTAGGATGTTAACGTCCAACCCGAAGTTGAGCATAACTTCTCACACTTCATATCATTGAATCAATGCATTGAAGATAAATTATTTTCCATACCTTGTTCATTGGACATGGTTTAAGGGCCTATCTTGTGCCTCTATTGGTGACTCTAAAATTGGCCCAAAGACCTCCCTTAACTTTGTTGTGGATTTATAATTGTCTATTATCTATAGAAAACTTTTCAAAAGTTCTTTCACTTGATCTTCCACTATATACACTAGTAGAATCATGCATTGGCTTAGTGGCCAAATTATGGAAGGTTTTCTATTTCTTGCATTCATAGTAACTATGTTTCTAGCATGAATAACTTCCTGCATCATCTTAATTACATATTTAAAGTAACCTTTATTTCATATTACATCAAACCTTGGTGCTCACTATAAATCTTGATATATGGGTCCTTGATTTGGATCTCTCATGTTTGTGCTAGAATTGGCTCCAAACTAGGTGACGATATTGATACCAATGTAAGCACAACCTACTATATTTTCACCATGGATATAAAGCTCACAATTCACCATATTATCACTACTCTATCTCATGTATTTTTCCTCTCATTTATTAATCAATTGTACACAATCATGTGTATTATGTATTGTCTTTTGGTAGTACCCACATCAAGGATGGTGAGGATATAAGTAATTCCTTTCAGTATACCCCACTTCATTATAATTATAAAATCATGCTAGGAGATGATTCACTTAATTCCATACAGCCTTATTACCCTAATTCTAATTATGGGCCCCATCCAATCCCATGGTTGAATCCATTGTGGACAAGTTCTTCTCAAACTTTTCCATTAGTGTAGATATTGCACAAAAATCCTTTGTATTGTTAATGTTTACCTAAGATAAGTTTCAATTCACAATGCTACAATATTACTAAATGTTTATAGCAATAAGAAATGGTGGATATCATACCTATTGTCTTAGAAGACCTCATGAATCCCAACAGCCATATTCTCATGTAGATGTTTTTTTTTAAAACCTACAGGAAGCGTGGAAATAGCGACGAAAGTTCATCGCAAGCTAGTGATTAGTTTTTACTCTGCCAAGGATTTTCATCGCTATTGCCACGAAAGTTCATCATGATTTTCCATGATTTTTTGTCGCACATATAGCATCTGCATCGTAAGTTGTTGGTGAGTTTTTACTCTGTCGATATTTTTCGTTGCTATTGCCACAATTTTTTGTCGCACCTTTCCACGCTTTTTCATCACACATATGGCATCTACGGTGTACGTTGTTGGTGATTTTTTTACTTTGGCACGATTTTTTGTCCCTATTGTGATGATGTTTTGTTGATATTGCCACGCTTTTTAAGGTAAACCTATCTTGAGGATGATGACACGTGGCGGGCTTATTTTTTCATTGTTTCCAAGAATACCTAGTTCATGGATAGAGAGACGAAAAAATTTCCACGAAAAATAGTCTTTCCTTTCGTGGAAAGTGTGACAGATATGTGTGGAAATAGCAACAAAAAATCGTGGCAAATTTGGTCATATGTAGTAGTGGAAGATATCGTTGATTAAAAATCAACAATTTTTAATGTTTTTCGTGACGTCTGTGAGACGACAAAGCTCATAACTTTTGACAAGGTGTTCCAATTGCTACCAGATCAGTTCCATTGAATAGACAATTTTCACAATTTTGTTTTGGTATATTATATGTGGTGCTTCTAATGGATATGTCACGTGCTAAAAAAAAAATTCTCTCCAATCCTCTAAGGTATTATGAGTATAAAAACAACTTCTCAAGATATTCAAGAGACCATAGCTAAAATGCAAGAGAGATATAGTATGGAGGAAATCAAGGAAGAATATAATTAAGAATAATATTCTTGGTCTATTTTGACATCGATTGTGATTATTGGTATATGGATAGTTGTCATTTCTAGGATGATGACTATTTTCATCTTTTATTTGATGACTCTAATCCACCTTACGTAGAGAACATTATGGAGAGTATTCAAGAGCCTTCTATGAATACTATTTTTTACTATTCTCTAGTATTAGTGTGTTATGCATATGATTTTTTTTTATATCGAGGGATCTACACATTTGGATCCACATGATCAGTGTAGATGTCTGGAGCACTATTTTCAGCTGGTTATTCAGTTTTGATATGTTTAGAGGGAATTTCACATAAGCACTTGGACATGGGACCCAGTTTTGCAGTGGAGCTTGTACTACTTCAACATGGTGGCTAGAGCTTCTACATGGGACCTTGTTTATCCAACCTACTTTAGCATTATGGTCCACACTTATCCATTGGACCCTGGTATATGCTTGTACTTCCTCATAAAAACCATTGAGGAAAACACTTTCCTAAGAGGGATGGAATGTAGTGTAGCCAAGGGAATAATATGGGTTACCCAAGGGGAATAATAGTAGAGAAGTACAGTTATGTATGAAGGCCACTTTTAGTAAATAAGGCCTAATGTAAACACAATAAATGTAAGAGGGCTTACTAGAAGGTTCCGCCTACTAGAAGTTTCCTCATCTAGAACGTTCATAGATGGTAGGTAGTATTATATAAATGGGTGTAAATAATGTTATGGGTACGACTGAAGAAGTATTGTATGTGGAGAAAATATCATTAGGAGGTTGTCCCCTTGAAGAGGCAAGTGCATCAGAGTGGATTCCTTCCTTAAAAGGATCAAGTGTAAGGTGTTTCCCTACTTTAAGGGTTTCATATTAATAAATTATATTTGGTACTTAATAGTCTCAAGGCCTTGACCATGGTAAAAAATGGAAAAAAATTCCATATGATCTAAATTATCCTTCTAGGGCTCATAATATTTTTCCTTTGAATGATATATGGGAACAAGTAGAAAGTTTTAGACACAATGGATGGGTCTGAAGACCTTGACCATGGTCATGGGAGACAATAAAGGGTATTATGATCTAAATGAATATTTAAAGGATCATGAACCATGAACGAGTCCTTGAACCACTACAGACGCCCTTTAAAGGGGATATTTGGCCTCGATTTCAGATATGGGTACCATTAGGAGGTTTTGTGCACCAAGGATGGGAAGTTGGGTCTTGACAATTGTAAGGAGAGGAAATAAAAGGCATCAATTCATCTATAAATATTATAAATATTATTTGGGACAACCATGTAACATTTTCTTAATAGATGAATATAATATAATGATTAAAGTATTAAACTATGACAAGATAGTAGGATTTTACAATCATAAATTGAAGTCTTAATCATTTAATCTATGTACTATGCAAGATGAAGGTGAATATTCTTGCAAATAGGTGATTCATAATTCTAAGTTTCCTGGATACTAACAAAATCATTAACACTTGTCATGATAATGTAAAATCCAAATGTGGGACATATGACCATGAGCCTAAAAATATATTTTAGGCCCTAGTGGTTGTCCTTGGACCATAGTCATGGCCCTGATACAAATCCTTAGTGTGTCAAACCTCTTAATGGTTTCCATATTATATTTGTGGGGTAAATATTCCTCTTATAGGGATTATGTGATGGTTTTATAAGCATGTTCCATGGACCATAATATACTTTTTTAGAATCTAATACATTATTTTTTATCCTTAGACCATGTTTGTGTCTTCAGAGCCATCTAGTGTGGAAAACCTTGTAATGGCTCCCATATGACCATGGTTGAGGCCTTATGACCCATCCCCGATGAAAAAAATATCCTAATGTACTATGTATCCCACTTGGTGGCTAAACATCCCCTCTAAATGGTATATGTAGTAGTTTAAGACCTCATTTTGTCCCATTATCCCTAAAAGCTTCATTTATCTCATATGGCCCTTTTTTCTCACTGAAGCATAGTCATGATCCCATGATCCATCCCTAATATGTAAAACCTCATCTAGGTTCGCATATCCCATTCAAAGGTAAAATGTCCTTCTTAGAGGGCTTATGTGGTGATATGAGACCATGCTCATGGACCAAATCCTTAAAATATTTATGCAGGACTTGAGGCCCTTTATTTCCTCCTCTTACCATGGTCAATACTTCAAGACCATCCTTGGTTTACAAAACCTCCTAATGAAACATATGTCCCAATCAAAGGCCAAACATACCCTCTAAAGGGACTTTGTAATGGTTTAACGACTTGTTCATGGCTCATGAACCTTAAAAGAATCATCTAGGTCCTATTATCCTTCATTTTCTATACCATGACCTAGTTAAGGTCTTCAGACCCATCCATTGTGTCTAAAAAATTATAATAATGCCCATATCTCATTCAAACATAAAATATTCCATATAAATTATTTTTGTAGTGGTTTAAGGTGTTATCAATGTATTATTATCCCTAGAATATCAATTTATATCCTAGGACCCTTATTTTCCTTCATTGACCATGGTCAAGCCATGAGAACCCATGCTTGGTACATAAAATATCTTAATGATTCCCATATCCCACCAAGAGACCCATGATTCAAGTCTATGTTGTGGTTTTAGGAATTGTTTAAGGACTAGAGCCATAGAAGTTTCATTTTGGGCCAAAGGCCCGAGAGCCATCTCTTGTGTGCAAAGCCTCCTAATGGTACCCATATCCCACTTAAGGATGAAGGTGCTTTCTACGAATTTGTTTGTTGGTTTGAGGAATAATTTATGTCCCAAAAGATGTAAAAGTTTCATTTAAGGATCAAGGAACTTATTTTACTCCCACAATCATGGTTAAGTATTTGAGATCCATACCTACAACTAAAAAATTCCCAATAACACCCCTATCCCACTTGTATGCAAAAAATCCATTTTAGAGGAATTTTGTTGTAGTTCAAGGCATTGATCATTACTCATTAACCCGAGAATCATTTTTTAGGGTATAAGTATTAGTATTTATTCCCCAACCATGTTTAATTCCTTGAGAGCCATCCCTAATGTGAAAAAAATCATAATGGTACCCATATCTCACTTCAAGAACAATGATCCCTTGTAGATGAAATGTTATGTGGATTATGGCATTTTTTATGGCCCTTTATCCCCAAAGGTTTCATTTAGGGATCAAGGACCTTATTTCCCCCAATCATGGTTAAATATTTTATATCCATACCTACAACTAAAAAACTCCCAATAGCACCCCTATCCCACTCATATGCAAAAAATCCATTTTAGAGGATCTATGTTGTAGTTCAAGGCATTGATCATTACTCACTAACCAGAGAATCATTTTTTAGGATCTAAGTCTTAGGATTTCTTCCCAAACCATGGTTAATTTCTTGAAACCCATCCCTAATGTGAAAAAAATCATAATGGTACCCATATCTCACCTGAAGGACAATGATCCTGTGTAGAAGACATGTTATGTGGATTATGGAATTTTTTATGGCCCTTGATCCCCAAAGGTTTCATTTAGGGGGAAAATGACTTATTTTAATTCCTTGACTATGGCCAATGCCTTAAGATCCATCCATATCATTCAAGACCTCATAATGGTACCCATATTCCACTTGGAGGCCAAAGATCATCTCTAAAGGGCTTGTGATGTGGTTTGAGGTCATGTTCATGGTTATTGAACCCTATATATCCATTTATGGTGTAAGGCCCTTATTTTCATCCCTTGACTATGGTCAAGGCCTCAAGATCCATCCCCACTACAAAAAAAATTGTAATTGCATCCATATCCCACTTGTATGAGAAAGAGCAACTTTAAATTGTATATGTTGTGGTTCGAGGCATTCATCATGGCCCATTATCTCAAGAATATTAATTTAGGGTCAAATTATATCAATTTATCCCCTAACTATTTTATGAGACCCATCGATAGTGCACAAAAACTAATATTGGCACCCATATCCCACTCTAAGGACATTGATATCTTATACAAGGCATGTTTTGTGTTTTGTGTCCTTATTCATGTTCCTTCATCCCTAAAAGGTTCATATAGGGCCTAAGGGCCTTATTTTCCTCCCACACCCAATGGCAAGGCCTTGAGGCCCATCCCTACTATCCAAGGAATTATAGAAGAAACCATATTCCACCTGGAATCTAAGTATACCCTTTAGAGGTCCCGTGTGGTGGTTTGAATCCTTGTTCATGGTCCATGATCCATAGAAGCTTGATCTAGAGAATAATTCTCATATTTTCGTCCCCTTACAATGGTTAAGTCCTTGAAACCAATTCTTCATGTTAAAAACCTCCTAAGAGCACCCATATTACCATTAGAGGCCAAATATCCACATTAGAGGGACTATGTGGTGGTTGGAGGTATCGATCATGAACCAAACATTCATTTTATATTCTTTTGAAAATAAGAATATACCTGTCCTAAACATAAAAATATCATAAGAAAAATATGTATAGATCTTTAAGACCTCCAACGAGCTAAAGAAATCCAAAAATAGATGTCAAAGTAGAAATTTGAAGAAAAAATTCTAAAATAAACTTGTTATTTATGTTAAAAATAACACATGCACGTGTAATTAGAGAGTACACATTTCTAAAGCACATGTACATTATTGGAAAAAAAAAAATTTGGGAGTGTTTCTATTGACCCATGTGTTTGACGGATTTTTTGATTTGCATTTAGGTTTGGTATGATGATCCTTTTTGTTTGGACTGCACAACAAAACCTCCATTTTTCCAAATTCTTCTCAATATATCCATTTTTCACAATATTTTTAAATAGGCTACACAAATCCTTCGTTGTTGAGGCTACAAAGACATATAGATATGATTATGAAGATTCCAAATATATAATTAAAAAATAAATTGTTTACTACTTTTAATTTATTTTTTCTTGACATATATCAAAATCTTAAAAAACCATTGTCTTTTGTTCTTGCTATAATTATTTATCGTCTTACCCATTTAAAAACAAATTATACTATGCACTAGTATAAACCAAGATCCATAAAAAAAAAAATGTTTGATTATGTTAAGACCCTCAAACCCTACACTAACACATGACCCTTTAATTTCAAGGCTATAATGGCTTTCATAATTTAAAAAAATATAAACATAACATCAAAAGTTTTGAAAAAACAATTGTGCATAAAAACAATGATTTATAGAGAAATTCTACATCTATGATTTTTTAGAAAAATTTATTGATTAATTGGATTGGTTTTCATTGATGTCAACCCTTGAAGCAAGTCTGGTAGAAAATTCTAGTAGCCCCAATAGTATGGTTAAGAGACTCAATTTTGTTTGATGTATAATGGTATGAAGATAAGTATATTTGTAGGTAAGATTATTCTATATGGATAGTACATAGCATTCCATTTTTGGTGATATGTAGAACATCACATAACTCCTCAAAGTTAGAGAGTTATGGCCTTGTGAAGTTGGAGAACACACTTGAGTTATCTAGAAGCCCCTAGAATGTCGAATAAGTCAAATTATTATAGAAACTCCTAGAATAAGTTGACTAGTGAAAGTGGGTGAAACTAGGAGTTAATCATGGGTTAAGTTGATGAAATAAGAAAATAATTAAACATAAATTAGTTGCAACTAAGAAGTGAAGAATTCAGTACTTGTGGATAAAGTGGTTATAAGTGGAAAAGTGGTTAGAAGTGGGTTATCCCTAAAAGAAGGAATTTGGGTTAAGTAGGTTAGAAGGTAACCCCTAGAGGAAGCTACTTGGAGAGTATAAATAAGAGAGCAAGGGAATGATATTATTAGAAACTATTGATCACATTGAATATCTATTATTGTGTAAATTGTATTGCAAGTACTCATTGATACATATGAAGTTATGCAAGTCTGGGGTAGCAAGAAGGGTTGATGGTGAAAGTTTCGGAGTTGTAGAAATATTGAAAAAACCCTATTTTTTGAGGTGTATGTGGGCTGCAGTGGAAAAGGTCATGTACATATAGGGGATGACAGTAAATAAGCACACGTACAGTTGGAAAAGCCATGAAATATTTATTTGATGAGAGTGCCAGGTTCTCAAATTATGAAAGAAAGCTCCCAGGAAGGTCTACAGTGATCAGGTACAACAAATCTATCTACAGGTTCAAAAGGTGTGTCCTATTTTTATGAGTAGTTGGATATTGTTGTCTACATGAGATATGGTTATGGTGGTTTTAGGATTTTCCCTAG
>JASDQU010376756.1:0-11258 GCA_032191745.1 Picea mariana | reverse complement strand
GAAGTTAGATAGTATTTTAATCTTGCCAGGCGCAACGTAGCCGATGGTCCCCAGTTGAAAAGAAGACAACGTCCCTTGGCTTAGTTCTTGCTGCTGGAGATGGATCCCAAGCATCCTAGCAGTACCAAAGTCGTTGACGTAAGCTTCAAAATCTTCGTCAATGATAAAGCAACAAGACTTCTAGGTTAGAAAGTTCCCCAATCTCTTAGAGGCTGGAAAACCTTCATCGAAGATTTCTCGAAGACATTCAAAATATAGGGCCATCTGAATTTGTGGGTGACAGTAATTTTCTTGCCAATTTGGTTGATAATTTGCAACCTTTACCTGCTGCTATTGGATGTGTGTCTCCTCTCCCAAATTTCCGAGCTAATATCCATCCACCAACAGAATCAATTAGAACTATTTCACTTGGAACAACTAAGGTATTCGAGTGCCATAATTCTTTGTCAAATTTCTTCAACAACATTCGATATATAGATTACTAAAATTAGTAAATTAACATTTTCTTTTCTCCTTATTTGCAGCACATTAACCATTCCAATAGAGGTATAGAAATTAATGACCAATATATTCTAGCAACACATGTTCAAACTCAAGGGGAGCCTTCGCATAACCTTGGTCCACGTCAACCAGGACCATCTTATGAACATTTTAATGTAATTGTTCTTCATCTACATTCCTTTTTTTTTTAATTTTTCATTCTCTTGTAAGTTACTAAGTTGAAAATTAACATTTTAATATCTTTTTTTACTAGGACACCATTCAATGAAATCAAAATGGAGATATGCACTCCATAAATTCAAGAGAAAGAAATGTTGGAAGCAATGCAACAATTCTTCTTAGACCAAATTTGGGTAGAGCCTCTGACATTGGTCCTGAACATGCTCTGTTGTCTAGAGTTCATATCCATCAAGTGAATCAACCTGCTTCCCATCAATTTCATACCAACATGATCGAAGTTCATAAAAAATTTTAAGCTAAGATTGATAGCCTCTCCATTGTGCAAATGTGCCATGTTTGTTGTGAATCTTATCCTGGAATCCAAGTTTTGAGAGGGTCTGAAGGTCCTATGTGCAAAAGGTGCAAATATGAGCGAGGTTCCCACCGCTTCTCTCGGTGGAATAACATGGATCCATGTGACCAACCTCATGTTCTAAATGTTCTTACTCAAGTTGAAGAGATGCTAATAGCAAGGGTTAATCCAATACTGCGAGTGACACATGCTCGTGGTGGTCAATATAAATATAGTGGTCACACAATTAGCTTTCCACAAGATATTTCCACGATTGCTAAAAACCTTCCATGACGTGTTGAAGATCTTGACATCCTCATTGTTAGGAGACATGGTGCACAATCTAAACATTATGAATGCTATGTAAAGAGATCATGAGTTTTGGATGCATTGCGTTACAAAATTCAAATGGATAAATATTACAGGGATGTTCAAATTGACATGGATTCACTTGATTCTCTCCCTGAAAGACCAACAAATGTGTCAAGTAGGCTTAAATTTTTTGATTGTGATATTCGAGAAACAGAGAGTAATGTTTTTGACAATCAAGAGCTAGCTCCTGATCGTTTGCATGCTCATTCTTCATCTTTTGTTGCCCGACTACCCAATGAAGGGAGATAAATGGAAGAAATAAGAACGTTCATTCAAAATACAGATTCCATGCCTGTTAAACGATTGGACTGGCCAGACATTGGTTTGTCTCCCATCAATGAATATAATACAGAAGGGTTATTGGACATGGCCTTCCCCACATTATTCCCCACTGGTGAGGCTAATTGGTTGCATCCTAGTATTTGTAATATTCAACTGCATGAATATGCATTACATCTTCTCAGATTCTTTGATCAGAGATTTGGAATCCATCCAAGGTTTCAGTATTTCTTATTGAACATGATTATGCGCCATCGTAGCCAAGCAACTGCTGCAGTATTTGTAAAGAAGAATATACATGATAACTCACCTACAACAATTCTAGACTTGCGGCAACAACTCATTGATTTACCTAACAATAAGTTGGCTAAGCATCTTATGCGTTTTGGTTCTACTCTTCGAGGTACAAGGGCCTATTGGAAAAAGTGTCGTACTGAACTCACTGACATGATTACTCAGTTGGGTTGTCCAACATTATTTTTTACTTTGAGTGCAGCTGACACAAAGTGGCCTAACTTACACAATGTCATGCCCAAAAATGCACATTCTCGTCGTTTAAATGAACATCGTAAAAAAATTGAAAATGTCATCCAGTACCCGCATCTTGTTGCCATGTATATGCATCAAAGATTTGAAATCTTCGAGGAAGAAGTCATAAAAAAATATCTTAAAGCTAAAGACATTTGGTACAGGTTTGTTTTGATTCATTTCTACTTTTTGTTTACCTTCACATTCCTCTTGTACTCTTCTAGATATGTATACTAACTTTATATAATATATATACCTTTTTTTAGGTATGAGTGGCAACATAGAGGTTCAACGCACATACATGGTTTCTTGTGGTTGGAAGGTGCACCAAACATGGAGACATTGGATTGGTCAAACCCTTCTAATGTGCATGCTGCAAAGACATTCTTTGATAAATATGTAACAGCATGGAATCCACGTGATATTCATAGATGAAACATAATGGTTCATCGAAGATTAAATGATGATCCATGCCTATTAAATAGTGAACAAATTCTCTCTTCTAATGCTCAAGATGATTATGAGCATTTGTTAAATCATGTTCAAAGACATACAAAGTGCAGTGTAGATTCTTGTTTGTGAAAAAAAGGGTCTATTCTCAAATGTCGATACAATGCTCCATGGGAGGTTCGTGATGATTCAATATTGTTCATAGATGAGAAAGGGAAAAAGAAATATGAGCCTGCATGAAATGATGATAGGTTAAATGTTCATAATGTTGATCTTCTTGCAATGTGGCGCGCTAATGTTGATTGTCAGCCTGTGGTTTCTCACATGTTGTCTTGAAATATATTGCAAAGTATGCTTCCAAGGCAGAAAAGAGATCAGAAAGTTACCAAGATATGTTGAGTAGAATTTCAAATGGAAGCGGCTCAGAAGCTCCTGTATTGTGTGCATACAGAAGGTTCCTTGCAGAAACCCTTGTTGATTGTGACATTGGTGCACAAGAAACATGTCATATGTTATTGAAACTACTTCTTGTTGTTTGCAGTAGGAAATTCTTTTCCTTAAATGTTGGTAGAAAGGTTTTCAAGAAAGTATCAAATGATCCCCATCCATTTTCATCTCCAGATAGTTTTCTTGAAATATATCAAAATCGACCTTCATTTCTTGATCATTTGTCTATGATAGAAATAGCAAGATCTTGGACCTTTGAYGGAAAACGTAAAAAAGAACCATGGAAACATAGATATGTTCATGCCATTGTTCGAGTTTGGCCACGTTTTTATTCTATTCCCAGTGAGGGTTCTGATGAATTTGAGACTTTTTGTTGGATTGAGTTACTTTTGTACAAACCATTTCGTAATATTCCCAGTGATATTGACCTCTCTAGTGAAACAATGATTGAAAATTGGCGGAATTTCTGATATCAAGCATGGCATGTTGATCGTTCCCCTACACCTTCTAATACTGCTGATGAAGATGAAGATTCCCATGAAGAAGAAACCATTGTTGAAGACGATTTTGAAGAATGGCAAGTTTTGTCTCGCTTGATACCTCCAAACAATATCACAATTTCTGACCTTCAAACTCTTGGTCGAAGGGAATTTGATATATTCTTTAATTGGGATCTATCGATGGTTTCAAATGATGTTGCCGAAGAAGCTATATATTTTATAAAAATTTCCAAATCTAGGAGTGATATTATTGAAAATTCTCTTTCCACAATTCCTTCACCAACATCCTTGTTAGAGAAACAACAACAAGCCTTTGAGATCATATTACGACACTCAGTTGAATATAAACATCGTGAACCTCTTCACATGATTATACAGGGCACTGTTGGCACTAGAAAGTCTTTTCTTATTCACTGTATTTCTCATGCTCTTTCTGCTTCAGTAGCTAATGGCCATAGTCCATTTCTTTTACTCGCTCCGACAGGAATAGTTTCTTTTAATATACATGCAAAAACAATACACTCCGCTCTAAAAATTCCTATCAAAGATATGAGACCACTACAAGGACAATCATTGGCAATATTTCAAGAAGAAATGAGGCATATTCGATATATTTTGATTGATGAAATGAGCTTTCTAGGACCAAGATTATTCATACAGATAGATTCTCGATTATGAAAAGCATTTCCCGATAAAAAAACTTCTCCTTTTGGTTGTAGATCCATCATTCTTGTGGGTGACCTTGGTCAATTACCTCCTGTCAAAGATAAGCCTTTGTATGCAGGTAATACATCAGGGAAAGTTTTATGGAAAAACTTCAACATTGTTGTTACTTTGGATATAATATTTCGACAACAAAGAAATCATCCAAGGCAAGCCACTTTTCGACAACTCTTGAGTAACATAAGAAACATTAAACCTATTATTGATGATTGGGATCTTCTTATGTCACGGGTTGATATGAGTTTGCCTCCAGTGGAAAGGAGTTTATTTCATTCAACAATTCACTTGTTCCCAACAAATGATTTGGTCACCTTGCATAATAGAAAAATGTTAAAGTCATTAAATACTCCAATTGCATGATCTGTAGTTGAGCATACAAGACGGGCTAAAATTGTTGGTGTTGATGATGATCAACTAGAACGTGAGGTTTTGCTATGCCCTGGTCAACGTGTCGTGTTGACATGTAACTTGTGGGTTGAAGTCAGCTTAGTTAATGGTGCACTTGGTTACATTCAACAAATTTACTATAGCCCTGGTACAAAGCCAACCCAACTTCCAATGTTCACTACTGTTCTTTTTTATAAGTACATTGGTGTTCCTTTTGGCAAAAATAATTTGAATACTGTTTCCATCACACCTGTTACAAGAGGAAATTGGAAACAAATTCCTCTAAAGATGGCATGGGCCCTTACTATACACAAATCACAGGGGTTGACTTTAGATCGAGCTACTATTGATATAGGCAAGAAAGAGCGTCAAGGGTTGACCTTCACATCCATATCAAGAGTGAAATGGATAGATGGTTTTCACATATCTCCACCTTTCTCTTTTCAACGTTATGCCAAGATGAAAAATAGTGCTTATGTTACTATTAGGAAGAAAGAAGAGCAACGATTACACTCCTTATCATTGTAACATCCCATGTAAGTACTTTATCTCTTCATAAAATGTGTCTGTTTGTTGATTTTTTGTCATTCGTAGTTACTATTCTTCTATTAGTCTTATCTTCTCTATTTTTTTATATGTTTTATACCTTTAGTAGTTTCCTTTTACTATGTCTATACCAAATGCATATAATTATTTATATTGTTACATTCATTTACTACTAACCAATAACATTTCAATAATCATATTATTACGCATGGAAATAAATGTTTATCTGATTCTCATATGCATAGTTGGACTCTCCTACATGTAATATTTCATGCTAATATTTTTTGTAACTCATGAAGCAAATAGAAGAAAATTTCCATACACACATTCTATTTCTATTTCACCTCATAGTTTATTTATTTTTGTTTTTCCTATCCTGCAATTATGGACAACTTAGATTCTTTAAAGTTTGGTTTTGCTTTGCATGAAATAACGCAACAGGAGCATTTTCTTCATGGCATTCAATCTATGGTCACCAACAAACACCATGAACCATTCGACTTATTTGATCGATCTTTGCAGTGCTTGTCTACGCTAAAGGAAATTATACACACACATATGCATATATGTGATAGGGAAGCAGGGAGACATTTGAGAAAAGATTGGCTTCATAGACAAAATCGTCATGGTCAAGTCGATCTTAATTGGTGTTGTCGATGCCACCAATTTGGTTGCATATTAGAGTAAGATTCTAACAATTTTATGGGATTCTAACAATGTTTTTTAATCTATATATTTTATCCCTTTCCTTCTATGTTATAGAATGTTTTTGAAACTGATCAAACTTTTTATTGTTTTCATTATACATTATACTTCTAATTATTGTTGTATTTTTCTCAACCAGGATTATGGACAACATATATTTTTCAAGCTTTAGTTGGGCTCTATATCAAATCGCCGAACAAGAAGAATACTTTACTCTCTTAAAAAATTTCATCTATGTGCGAACTGATATAGAGTGTCACATATTTGACAATACATTTCATTTTTTGTTAAACTTGAAGAATTCAATGTTGCAACTACAACATATTTTTGTAATGATTGGTGTTGATGTAAACTCACCTTCCATTTATCATGGACTAGTATAGTCTTTATATAGTTGTTGAGTAAAATTACAATGAACGGAGTTTACAAAATTTTGAACATATGTTTTCTTAAATTTGAAAAGAGATTTTCAAATTATATTTCTTAACTTTCATTCAGATGTTTGATTAAGAACAATTTCAGAAATATTCATATATCATATGACCTTTTGGATGAAAATATGATCTGAAACTATGATATGTCATTTTGACCTTTTCGAAATTCTTCTTTCATGCATTGCTATCTTTTTTATTTTTCTTTTTTATTATTATATATATATTATTATATGGATTTATTTTCTACCCTTATACAAGGAAACATCATTTTTTTTACCGAAAACAAATGTTTAAAGGTTCGTGAGCATTAACAATGCAACACAACTCAAAAGTGATGGATGCAAATAAGTCATAGATTTTATGATGGTGCAATTTATAATTTATATGATCCACATGTGTCATTAATATATAGAAATAAAATTCACAATGTACTAAGGGATAAAATCTCAATTCTATGATCTCAATATTATGATCTTACCCACACCATAATATATTATGTATATATCGATGCAAATAAGTCATAGATTTTATGATGTTGCAATTTATAAATTACATTATCCACATGTTGCATAAATAATGCAACACAACTATAACTAATATTTAAAGTGAAAATGAAAAATGCATCCCCTGATAAAAGAATTTTATTGACACCACAATGACGAACTTTTCCCACTTTCCCACTGTCATCATCATTTGCAAATATCTCCATCATCTACCCTTATACAAGAAAACACCATTTTTTTTACTAAAAACAAATGTTTAAAGGTTCACGAGCATTAACAATGCAACACAACTTAAAAGTGATGGATGCAAAAAAGTCATAGATTTTATGATGGTAAGTTTTATGATCCACATGTGCCATTAATATATAGAAAGAAAATTCAATAGTATGATCTCAATACTATGATCTTACCCACACCACTATATATTATGTATATATGGATGCAAATAAGTCATAGATTTTATGATGTTGCAATTTATAAATTACATGATCCACATGTGGCATAAAGAATGCAACACAACTAAAACTAATATTTAAAGTGAAAATGTAAAATGCATCCCCGAATAAAAGGATTTTATTGACACCACAATGTTGAACTTTTCCCACTTTCCCACTGTCATCATCATTTCCCAGTGTCTCCATCTAACGCTTTTTGGTCAATGTCGCATTAGGACGAATATTTCCCAACGTCACAATGTGACTTTACAATTTTTTTTTTAGTTTCACTTTATTTATACTTTATACTTTATTAATTTATTATTTAATAATGTATAAATTCTTCACTAATACATACTTGCATTAATTATTACTGCATTAATATATTAATTATAATTTCTTTATAATATTAATGTATTAATATATTATTTTTAATATATTTGTAATTTCTTGTAACCATGTGACGTTTTTTTCTCAACGTCGCATTATCACAAATATTTCCCATTGTCACATTGTGACGTGCCTTTTCCAACGTCGCCATGCCACTTTCATAACATTTCCTATAGTCGCATTCTGACGTACATTTTCCAACGTCACTTTGTGTCTTTAATAATATTTCCCAATGTCGCATTTTGACGTGCATTTTCCAACGTCACAATATGAATTTAATCATTTTTTATTTTTGTTTTACTTTATTAATACTTTATAATTTATTAATGTATTCTTTAATAATGTAAAAATACTTAATACATCATTCTATGTATTATTAATGTATTAATACAAATTAATTATTATATATATTTTTTATTTTTTTAACATTTTAATACATTATTTAGGTAATACATTATTATAATATAATAATGTATTTATGTGTATGTATTATTACAATATTTATGTATTATTATTTTAATAATCTTATTATTTTATTTATGTATTATTTTATTATTCTATAAATAGTTTACAATTGGTTTAATATTTAAATTTTAATATTTCATGTAATATTATACTAATATTTATTTTTATTTTTTAAGATTTAATATAGTTTAAATATTTTATTTTATGGATTTTTTATTTATATATTACTATTTTATTAATGTTTTACTCTATAATATTATTAATATTTTACTCTAATATATTAAATTTTTATTAATTTTTTATTTAATAATTATAAATAATATTATTTTTTTATTAATATTATTAATTATAAATATATTATTATTAATAAGTATAAATAATTTATGTTTATTATTATTATTTATTATAAATATTGTATTATTTTATTTGTATTAATAAATTATTATTAATATGCTTGCATGGGTGTAGACAGATTGGCAAGTGCCGTGTAAATGGAAGGAAATTTGTAAAATAAAGTCTCATGTTCGATTTTCACCCGGATTTACTCGTGCGCCATTCTTGCGGGCTGGGTGGTTGCACCTGGGGTTATAGTGGTAGCTGGGTGGTTGCACCTGAAGTTATAGTGGTAGATGACTCACGCGAGTACGAGAACCACGAGTTATCGATTCCCCAGTTAAAAATAAATAAATTACTATTAATATTATAAATAAGGTTTTCTTATTAATTTATAATATTAATAATATTTTATTAATAAAGTACTATTAATATTATTTATTAATGTTATATTATTAATAATTATTCTTTATTAATATTAATGTTATTATTATATTTATTAATAATAACTCATTATTATTAATATTTTTAAAATGGTTGTTGCTATTAATAATGAGTTATTATTAATTAATAATTACATTTTGTACTAATTAATAATAATTATAATTAATCTATTTTTATTATTTATAAATATATTATTATAATTATTTTATTTTTATAATAAATTATAAATAATGTAATACTTTATTTTTATTAATAAAGTATTATTTTTATTAATAATAATGTTTTATTATTAATATAATTATTAATTATTAATATTAATTCATTATTAATCATATTTATAAAGTGGTTGTTGTTATTAATAATAGGTTATCATTAATTAATAAATTAATTATATACTAATATATTAATGGTAGTTCTTAAGGGATGTCAGTAGTAACTAGCAACAACCACTTTATAAAAGTGGTTGATATACACAGATCGGCATCATTAATTTGTAAAGGTGAAAAATGAGGTTGATCAGCGTATATCAACCACTTTTAGAAAGTGGTTGTTGCTAGTTTATTACACCACTACCACTACCACTATGAAGTCCCAGTGCATTTAATTTATGAAAATTGGGATGAAATGTTAAAAAGCCTAATTGGGGAAATTTACCTTAAAGTCCACCCAGAAAATGCTCGAGAATGTAGCAGTGCCAAGCCGCAATGTCTTTCCAAAACCAGTTAGAATGTGGAGCGGAGGATGCACGTAAAAAAATGCACGTGAGAGAGATAAGATTGTTTGCTTTCGAGATGGTTAATTTTTATAGAGGCCTTCCACAGACGACTAAAGTGGGAGATCAGCGGTAAAAAATGCACGTGAGAGAGATAAGATTGTTTTCTTTCGAGATGGTTAATTTTTATAGAGGCCTTCCACAGACGACTAAAGCCTCCAAAGAAACCTCCCCTTAAAGCACTTTAGGTATGGAATAAAAAAATTTACCCTTCGAGAATCCGACCAAATTTTAGGGGTACTTTGATTTTGGCATGAATCAATGTTTTATGCATAGGGATTATGTCTCAAGTGAGATGTTCAAAACATCGATTAAAATTTTTGATTGATCAAAAATTTAAAAACGAACCATCGAAAAACCTCCAAAAAAAAAACAAAAAAAAAAAACTAAAAAAAATAAGATTGCTCCCGAATTAACCCAAATTAGCCCACTCCATGACTTGAATATTGTTAGAATTAATGATTAATTTGGGGTTGGTTGAAGATTTGTAGGAGGCTGTTGAGATATCTTCTCAACCACTCCCTCCTAATATGGAATATATATGTACGTATGTGTGTGTGCAATATATTGAATTATTGTGTGTTATTCATGTGCATCTATGCTCTCATGGATTTTAACTTGGTATTAGAGCCTCGCTGGGCTTAGCTCCTCACAGAGTGCGAAGATATGAGAGCAATGTGAGATGAATATGCTGTAGGAGTAGGTTAGCGCGAGAGTATATTATTATTTTTGAGTGAGTTTATTATTTTTTGTATGTTTTCGAGTAGAGCCACCGCGTAAGGAGACTGCTCAGAAGAGATTGTTGTGCACGGAAATCGCTGTGGTGCCATTCCATTTTTATTTGCAGAGATCATTGCTGTTGGAGGAGGGTCGCATTGCCACGCATTTGAGAAATCACTGAAGATCGAATATATCTTGTTAATATCTGTGCGTGTTGTTTGCTATTCAGACCGAGGAAATGAAGTCATGATCTGAGACTCAGAGTGCTACTGTCTGCATAGAAGTGAGAGCCATCATTGGAGCAATGAATTTTCAATAATGAGAGTACACGAAAGTCATAGTTATGAGTTGTTTTCTTTTTTTATTCATTCAATTTATATGTATGTTCCTCAAGAATTTGGTTTTGCTTATTGTTTATACGCACAAGAGCCTTGGTGAACAAGACAGAGATTACGGTGAGGATTTGTATGTATTCAAAGGTTGTGAAATGGATCTTTTGTACTGTCCCAAAGTCCCACATGTTCAAGAACAAATGTTGAAGACCACAGAAAATCAGAGAGATCGTGTATTACAGTTCTATTCAACTACTGCCGATAAATTGGGTGCAGAACACCAGATTGCCATTGGTTGGAAGCTGCTGTAGAAGGTCTATTTATTTTTTCTACTTATATTTATATATATGTATCTATGCGTGTTGTGCAAGTATGTGTGAGTTACAGTTTAGTGAGTTTGAGAGATTATGAATTCAATGAATATGCATTGAATATTGTATGAGATCTTGGAATTTGAAACATATTGAATCTAGTCAACTCAA
>JASDQU010376747.1:11295-22627 GCA_032191745.1 Picea mariana | reverse complement strand
CGGGAGAAATTCTAGACCCCCCCCCCCCGCTTTTATACCTTTAAGCGGAGGGGGGGGGTCCGAAATCGGGGGCGCAACTTTCCAATGACCATGATCTTAGCGCCCAGATCAATGGCGCTTGCACGGCCTCGTCATCTCCAGCTGCCCTGTGTTTAGCCTGCGTGGGCCCTTCCCCCGTCATGTCACCCTACAGAACCACCTTTCCCTCGCTACCGTGTGTCATCTACCCTTCTCCACTCATTCGTCCAGATGGCCCTTTCCCCTGTCTCATCGTCCACTCACCATCTGCCATGTACCCTTTTCCCTCCACATCAGCCTTTCACTGAATGTGTCCATCACATCTATTCTTCTACCATCTTCGCTTATTGCATTTTTCCATGTGTCCCCCCTGTAACCTCTCTCACCCCCTCATTGCTTCATACACCAACTTCCCGCTGTTTTGGCCCCATCACTTCGTTCCCGTGCCCCACCTTCCGTGTTGGCCTCCACGCCTATTCTTTAGGCCAGTTGGTTATTCCAGGTGGCAACGCGGGAGGCCCTCCACGTCCCAAAGGTGCCGAGTTGGCCGGGCCATCCTCAATCCCGATGAAGCAATTATTGAAGCGGCTGGTGGTGGTTAGACATTGCCTCCTCCATAATGGGAAAGCACAGCAATGAATTAAAGGCACTTTGATTCGCCGTTGGAACTGTCAAAGAGTTAGATTGCGTCTGACATAAGTTGCACGATCCTTCAGATGTCGACTATCATAAGCCATGCAGATGCAAAGCTTTCAATGCAGTGTCTTGATTTTGCTGTTGTTGTCATTTTGAGTATATGAAGGCATTTTCGCCATTTTTGTATCTATCGATGGTTGAGCGGACCTCCCGGTTGTAAATCTTTAATGAAGCACTGAGACTCTGGTTATGTATGAACTCTTGAGACTTCTTGCCTGATGAATGCCAGTTTCTTTTACATCTTTGTTACACTGTGTTAGAATCGCTCGGAATTGGATGATCCAGTCGAGCTATAGCTGTTATAGGATGATGTTGGATAGGATCACTGTAGTAGTTATGATGTTTCTGGTCAGTTCTTGTGATTTTCCCAGCGCTGAGTGACTTGGAATTGGAGGATCCAGTCAAGTCCTCCTCAGTTTCTCGAGACCCTGAACCAAGCTGAGCTTGCATTTAGTGTCTTTCTTCTACAGATAGCCATAAGCCTGTTTCCCAAAGCTGTTTTTTCATTTTCCTCACTAAGTCTTCCACCTATTCACCCTTTTATCAACCCACTGGCTAAAGTTGGATCAAGACCTCCTTTGTCACTTATGTATCAGACTTAGTCCCTGAGTTAGAGTGATATCTCCTCGAGTCTTTATCTCCATTCGATCACCCCTTACAAACAAATCGTGACATTAAACTGATGGGCGTCAGGCTTTGCTCCTGCAAGCAATCCAGGAGTGACTTTTGACCGCCAACAGTTTCAAATAGTTTATAGAGTAATTTTACCATCCTATGGTGAGCATGCTTAGTGGTAGACCCGAGCCAAGAATAAATGAGGATATTCAGAGGATCTTACACCTCTCATATCTTGCTAAAACTAGCAATTGGTATCTTTACCAAAACCACAGTAAGATCAGAGTTTATGGATGCGAGTTGGCTCCATACAGACTGCCCAAGTATCTACCCGTGAGGATATTTTCTTTGGAGTACATAAGGCAAATGATTAACTTAGATGACATACATTTCGTGTCTTTGAAAAAGAAGCAGACAAACTGTTGAAAGAAATGAAGTTTTTTGTTAGTTTCATTTGGCACTATGACCCATGCAGGATAATTTCAGAGATGAGGATTAAAAATAAAAACATTCCATATGTTCATACACCCAAGCCYGAGATATAAAAATTCATGAATCAAATAGAATGGGAGTCGAACACCCTGGTTGAAATAGAACAGCAGGACCCTTTGGTCACTGTCTCACAGACGACTACACCACAGGTTCCCAAGGAGAAAAGACCCAGGAAGGATACCTCACCTTCCGTCACCGAAGTCTCGATTGAAGATTTCCAATTGCACACCAAAAGGCCAAAAACCAGTCATGCACTTGACACAACTGGTGAAAAGGGAAGCCAATCCACTACAACTATGAAGGATGATCGGTTAGTTCTTGGCACAAGAAACAAACAGATCATGTCTACAGTTTTTTCTAAGAAACCCATGGATACTCAACCGGTAATCCAGTTGAGTAAGATAGGACCAAAATTGAGTATTTTTGAGAAGTATGATATAATCAAAAAGAAAAATCAGACGTTGACCAACAATACTTATGCTCAGTTTTGGAAGAAAACATCAACTGCACAACACAGACTATTGTCTGCATTCGATACTGAGAAGGGCAGAATGCACATGGCGTTTCTACAAGCACAGGTGCCAGATCCAAAAGTAATCACCGGTTACAAAAGGGAAACATTTGAATTTCAGACTAAAGATGTGCATCTTGCTGATCAAATGGATATACACAGGCAAACTGGAGAAATGGTTTTCTCCACGTTGGCAAATGCTTCTACTGCTGCCTCTAAGTTATAGGTATCTCTGAGCAATGTCCAGACACAACTGAAATTAGAAAAGATATCACCCTTTGCAAAGGATAACATAATTAAGACATTGGAAGAATTGGTCCTTAAGATTGGGTATGATCCCTCGAATGTGAAAGTAGTCAAGGAGATGCTTAAAAAGCAAAATGCCAATATAACATATTTGAGGAAACAGTTGAAACTGCCACCAGCAGAAGATTCACAGGCAAAGGAGATAGCTAAGACAGAAGGGGAAAAGGATGAGATGCTCAAGCTAATCATGGAGCAGAATGTGTAGTTGAAGGAGATGGAAGCATAATTGGAAAAACTATTGAAAGAGAAGGAACAATCAAAGCCTATGGAAGTCATTCCATTGAGCATAGTTCCTCTCACAGGAGTAAGCATAGCATCTGCAGCAGAAATTCCCTCAGCAATTCCACTGACAGGTTTGGAGAAGACAATAGAACTAAAAAAATCCATGGAAGAGATGAATTTGCAAGAGACAAAGATTAACAGACTTAAAAAGGAGGTTGAGAACATTCAGGAACTCAAGTCTTCTTACCAAGCCAACTACTCCAAGGAGAAATGAACATCAGACAAGCTCAAACAGGAATTGCAACAGCTTCAAAAGAAAACAGTGGTAGGCAAAACACTTGCTGAGGTCAAGGACAATGTCTGGATGGATATCACCAAATCCATAAATGAAATATGGCCTATGGTACAAACCATGTTCAAGAAGAACGAATTGGTGCAAAGAAGCAAGCGATTGACAATATAAGAGGAGAATTGGGAGAGATGCTCGTAGAAGCCACTAAGATCATTAAATTCCTGAATTCAAAAACCAGAGAAGAGTTAGAGGAGTTGAGAATTGAAGATAGGACAAAAAACATCCTCGAGGTCAAGAGGGTCCTAACCAAGAGAGGATTGATGATACAACTGGAGGAAAAGGTCTAGGCTATGGACATAGGAGTGCAAATATTTTTCATCAAAATTGAAGCTTTGCAGAGGAAAGGCCTCCCTGGCTTAAGGGTCATAAATGAAAAATTAATGACACTTCCTGATTATAAAAAGAAGCTCGCTACTGTGGCTAAAGATAGTTCGAAGTTCTTAGGAATACAGGGCAATATCACAGACAAAGTGTTTTTAGAATATTTCTAGTCAGATATCAGCATACAGCACGAGATCCAGTACATTTTTATCATCAAGCCAACTTTTTCCAAGTATACAGAGATGGATGAAGTATACTGAATATTTCTCAAAGTCAGTGTCCCTAGTAACCTTCGATGGGAAGCTTTATGAAATCTGATGAAGTAAGAGATGAGGTGTCCAAGCCTAGTCAGCTACCCAGTCAGATGAGGTTGTGCAGAGGCCTCACCAATGGTTTACCCCAGAAATTAGCATGAAATTTCAACACATCATCAAATAGTTCCTGATTTTTTGTATTTTGTTAAGTTAGTTAGCTAAATTTAGAACTTCCACGTCATGATCGTTAATGACAGGATCGTATGTAATTTTTTATTATAAATACTTCAAACTTTAAAGTACAGAGGGTTGATCTTTACGCCCTGTAAGCTAGAAAGACTGTAATTTTTGTCAAGAGATCTTCCAGTAATACAAAGGGACGTTTCACAGGATTCTCACGTGTTGTTCATTGGTGATGTTATTCTTTTCTATGTTAAATGTTTTTCTCTCTCATTTGTCATATTGTTTTCTAATCTAATCTTTAAAATTAGCGCATGTTGCAGGATTTATCTTTGTATACCCTATTTTCGGCTTTGAAAGATATTAATGTTTATCTTTCTGATATTACAGTGAAGAAATTCTTAAATGCTTCTTTACTTTAATTGATATTCTCATATTTTCTGCTATTCATCATTTTACTACTAAAGAATCCAATGAATGCATTAGCTTTCCCTGTGAAAAGAATCTTTTAATTTCTGTTTAGATTTCCATCTTTCTAATACAAACCCCATATCCCAATGGAGGTGTAAACTCTTTTCAGCCAACTTAATGAAAACAACACCAAAACTTTTCAATCTTATTCTATTTAACTAGCCTAATATCTTAAAGTTAAACCATCGCTAAATCATACAGAGAGATCCCTCTCTGAAGCTGGTAGGGATAGATTCCAGTTTTGAAGTGGTTGGATAAAGTTACCTCTTGTAAATTTCTTTTACTCTGAAAACCTCTGGGAATTTATAGAGCGTTAACATAGTGGTGACCATACTGGGGAACTGAACAAACATTCAACCCCACGTTTTCTTTTTCCCTAGAAGAATATATATATTTTTTTCTTCTGAAAAAATTATAAATCTGAGAAAGAAATAATGTTCAGAGGTTGTTAAATGCTTGTGCATAGTAATTTCAGATTCATATATATATATAAATTAAAAAATATGGCTCCTAAAAGAGCTTATACTTGATCCCACCCATACCCAGAACCTGCAATAGCAACTGATAATCTAGAACAGTTACTCAGAAAGAAGACCATTGCAAAAGGTTCAGGGAGTCATAGTCCCCTTCACAAGTCCCCTTATCTTCCAGAGGAACTTGTTTCCCTTCAAGATCTTGACTTTGACACAATATTTGAACAAAGCCTATTTAGAACGAAATCTGATAGCTTTGTGACTAAAACTGTTTTAGATCCAGCCGTCCTACAATCCCAGACCCCTGAAGTACTATCTCCCGCTGTAAAACCTCAAACTTCTCACTCTGTACCAGCTAGTCCCTCATCCTCCTCATTTCCTGCCACCGCCCCACCTATCATCTAGGTTGTTGTCCCACCTCCTCCACATATCATGGAAGCCAGATATGCTTCCTTGGTGTTGGTTGCACCTTTACACGACATGCCACAGGACTATCAAATGAGACTCCCACAGTTCGATGGTACAGGGCCCTTGAACGCACAATAACACGTTGATAAAATGAATGACTATTTTGATTTGTAGGAAGTGGATGAAGTAGACGTTCAAATGAGACTTTTTGCGCAGAGTCTGACTAGGGACGTTAAGAAATGGTACAAAGGCTTACGTGCTGCTTCAATGGTCGACCTTACAGCGTTTCAAAAAAGTTTTCTGGATAGATGGGAGGTAAAGAAAAATCCTCTCCAAATCTTGTCAGAATACGAAAACATCAGAAGGAATCAAGGAGAGACAGTACAAGACTACTGCACCCACTTCAACAATCTGTACAATGCAATTCCAGCTGATATTAAACCCCCACAAGATTTGGCACTGATAAAGTTTCCTGATGGTTTCGATGCTGATATGTCATATCAATTAAGGGAAATAAACTCCACCACCCTGGAGGACATGCAGAAAAGCACGATAAGTGTAGAGGCCAACCTGTTGGCTAAAAAAGCACGGCAGAGGACAGAGAGGAGAGTCACAATTAAAGAGGAACCTTCCACATATTCTTCTGATGCCAAACTAGATTCCTTAGCTAGAGAAATGGAGAGGATGATGGAGAGACTTACTGTAACCGAAAGAAATCCTCCTAGAGAAAACCAACTTGCTCCACAAATTCAGAATCCTAACTTTAGAAGAAATCCTCCTCAAATCAGGCAGAGAGATCCTAGGGATCAAAGAGAACAGAGGGGTCCTGATCAATAGATCAGAACATCCCTACAGGAAAATTATGCTGATGAGGGTGAGGAGGTAATTGAAGAATTAGAAGACACACACATAAACCTCATGGGCATTCACGATAACGAAGCCATTTTTCTTACTCAGGAAGAGAAAGAACTTTTCCTTCTTTCTCAAACAGAGGTGAGTGAGGAAGATGAAGAGACTGAGCAACAGGCATTTGAAAATGGCATTCTAGAGGTACACAGGTAGTACAATCTATGAATTAAAAAGACAAATGAAAATCCCCCCCAAAAGGTAACTGAAACGAAGAAAATAGTCGAAACCAAGAAAGCCCCTGAGCCTTCTACCAAGAAGATCCCTGAGAAAGGTAATGCTGAAGCTCCAACAAAAACAAACCCTACCATTTTACAAAGATCAACGCAGACTGAGGTTTCATCAACCAACCGACAAAGTACTTCTACCTAGAAGACTTTGGTGGACAAATCAGAATGGCTGAGCCAAAGCAGAGCATCTACCCCTTTCAGCCTTGAAGGGGGATTAGCCAAAGCGAAAATTCCCATTCCCGTTTCTGAGTTGATGAGTAAGAATGCTTACCAATTGCAGGTGATCAAAGTGCTAAGCATTGAACCTGATATAGGCACGAAGGCCTTAACCGTTGGATCGATGAATCATTCAGACACAGTAAATCTCACTGATGATCAACCTGAACTCTTGTTTGGCTCTGAAGTTGATGGTTAGAATGACAATGGTGTTGTCGCTCCTTTTTACATCAGCCTTAATATACACAACCTGATTCTGCATAATGCTATGTTAGATTCGGATGCATCCCATAACTTGATGCCTAAAGAAGTGATGGAAAAACTAGGACTCGAGGTCACCAGACCTTACAAGGACTTACACTCTTTTGACTCCATAAAGTCAGATGTATCGGATTGATAAAGGACTCATGTATCACTCTAGTTTAGATTCCAGCAAAAAGCATGGTTATGGATGTTGTGGTTGCAGACATCCCCCCGAAATATGGTATGTTGTTGTCCAGGTCTTGGGGGGCCAAATTGAAAGGTACTTTGTAGTTGGATATTTCATATGCCACCATCCTAGTATTTAAGAAACAGAGAAGACTGTACAAAGAGACGCTAATGAAATACATGGTCAACAGCCAGGAAAAGCCCCATAACTATCCTCTATATTCTGCACACTCTGATTTAGATTCCTTCATTCTCTATAACGATGGCGATATGGGAGAACAAATCACTCAGTTAGAAGAAGATACATTTGACCTGAACGAAGGCCAAGAAATCACTGAGGTAAAAGAGAAGAAACTCGTAATAAGTGAAGAATTGCCAACAGATTTCTGGAGCATGGACTTCGATGGAGCTATAAGCAAATAAGGAGTTGGAGTAGGATTTTGTTTGCACAATCAAAAATCCAAGTATTTGGAAAACCATTCTTACAAACTGAATTTTCAATGCACTAACAACATAGCAGAGTACAAAGCTTTGATGCTCGGTCTGAAACTACTAAAGAAGGTTGGTGCCAAACAAATCATGGTAAGAGGAGATTCTAAATTAATTATCAAACAAATTAAAGGTGAGTATGCATCAAAACATCCCAGGCTTAGATATTATAGAAATGTTGTTTTGGATGCCCTCAAATGTTTCACTGAAGTTGATTTGCAGGTGATGCCCAGGGGACAGAATATTTTAGCATATGGGTTAGCTACGTCAGCAACTACATGCAAGATACCCTTTCATTCCACTCGCCCATACACGGTGGAGGTGAAGTGCAGACCGACTGTCTCGGAAAACATCAGATACTGACAGGTATTTGGGAACGATGACCAAATTGAAGATTTTCTACAATGTAAAAATGATTTCGAGTGTACAAACATAGACTTAGAAAATGATGATGAAAATGTGAATAAATCCAATTTTGGAAATGATAGTGTAAATAAAGTAGATTCAGAAGAGTTAGGTGAAGATGAGAAAGAATCTGACGTTTTGCATTTAAAGAGTAATGTCTTACTGAGGGGTTTAGTTCTGTTAGAAGACTTATTTGATTTCAATGATGTAGCTAAAAAACCTAAAATTGAAGACAGTGGGAAAGAGGTTGAAGACGTTAACATAGGGACAAAAGAGAAACCCAGGATAGTAAAACTATCTAAATCCTTATCTCCTGAGCAGAAACTCAAATACATTGAACTTTTCAAGGAATATGCGGACGTGTTTGCTTGGGGATATGAAGATTTAAAATTTTATGACACGAGCATCATACAACATAGGATCCTAATAAAAGAAGATCAAAAAACTTTCAGACATAAACTTAGGAGAATCAATCCCAAGTTACTTCCCTTGATAGAAAAAGAAATCAAAAAGATGTATGACGCTAAAATCATAGTTCCCTTACGATTTTCCAAATGGATTTCAAATCTGGTCCCAACCCGAAAGAAACTTGGGGAAATCAGGCTTTGCATTGATTTCCGAAACCTTAACAAGGTTTCCCTAAAAGAAAACTACCCATTGCCAAAAATGGACCACATATTACAAAAGGTAGTTGGATCCAACCGAATCTCTTTACTGGACAGTTTCTCAGGCTATAACCAGGTTCTCGTTCACCTAGATGACCAAGAAAAAACAACCTTTACAACACCTTGGGGTACCTTCATGTACGTGAAAATGCCTTCCGGGTTGATGAACGCTGGGGCCACTTTAGAAAGAGCAATGGACATCGCTTTTGTGGAAGAACTTGGCAAATTTATTGTTATTTATCTGAATGAAGTAACTATTTATTCCCAATCCGATGACGAGCACTTACGACATCTCAGACGAGTGTTTGAGAAATGCAGGAAATTTGGGATTTCTATGAATCCTAAGAAAAGCCTTTTCAGATTAGAGGAGGGTAAATTGTTGGGGCACATAATCTCTAAGAACGGAATTAAGATAGATCCCAGCAGAATAGAAGCCATCCAAAAACTGGAACACCCAAGGAATATCAAAGAGTTACAGTCTTTCATTGAAAAAATAAACTTTCTGAGAAGATTCATACCTAACCTGGCCGAGCTTCTCAAGAACATCACCAACATGTTAAAAAAGGACACAAAAATAAAATGGGACTCTAAATCCAAGCAGTCTTTTGAATAAGTTAAACATGCACTCACACAGGCTCCAGTTTTGATCAGTCCTGACTTCACCAAGGATTTTTACCTTATTTATTTCGCTTCTAAACATACCATTGCAGCAGTATTACTACAGAAAAACAACGAAGGGTATGAACAACCCATAGCCTTTTTCAGTAAAGCGTTAAGAGATGCTGCTTTGAATTATAAAATAATGGAGAAACAAGCTTTTTCCCTGGTAAAATCTATAAAGGATTTTAGAGTATATATTCTCCATTCCCACACCATCGCATACGCTCCAAACGCGGTAGTAAAAAACATTTTAACCCAGGACAATCTAGATGGCCAAAGAGGAAAATGGATTTCTATCATTCTGGAGTATGCCATAGAAATTAAGCCTACTAAACTAATTAAAGGTTAAGGTATGGAAAATTTAATGGCTGAGTCTAATTTCCATGCTCTTGATATTAATTTCTTAGTTGCAGTAGATGAACAGGGAGAGGCAAATCCAAGTGTGAAAGAGGTATTTCTGAACTCTCCATGGTACACAGACCTGATATTTGTTTTGCATAACTTACAAGCTCCCCCTGGTCTGACCAAAACTAAAGCTAGTTTTTTGAAATTGAAAGCATTAAAATTTTTCATTATAGAAGGCAATCGATATTGGAAGAATCCTAGAGGTATTTTGTTAAATTGTCTGTTAAAGGATGAAGCTGACAAAGTATTGCAGGATTTTCATGCAGGAGACTGCGACGGTCATTTGAGATGGAAGACCACAGCTAATAAAATTCTCAGAGCTGGGTTCTATTGGCCTACACTATTTGCAGATGTGCATCAGAAGGTGACTTCGTGCCATAAATGTCAAGTGTTCGAGGGAAAAAAGAAGCTCCTCCCTTTGCCCCTGAAACTAATCTCTATTGAAGCTACTTTCCAGTAATGGGGATTAGACTTTATCGAAGAAATACATCCTCCCTCTTCGGGCCAACATAGGTGGATTCTTACTACTACAGACTATTTCACAAAATGGATTGAAGCTGTACCAAGCATGCAAGCTACTGATTCTGTCATTATTAAATTTCTAGAAAATAATATATTGTCTCATTTTGGGTGTCCTAGAAAGATTATAACTGACAATGTAGTTTCTTTCCAATCTAAGAAACTCATAGATTTTTGCAACTAGTATCATATTGGTTTGGGACATTCCACAACTTATTATCCTCAAGTAAATGGGCTGGTGGAGTCATCCAATAAAAACCTGGTGAACATTATTAAGAAGACGTTGCAAGAAAATAAAAAGTCATGGCATAACAAGCTAGTTTTCTCACTTTGGGCCAACAGACTGACCACCAAGAGGTCAATTGGTATGTCACCATATCAGCTGTTCTATGGCACTGAAGTAGTTTTTTCCACTTCCTTAGGAGTTTCTATCAGGAAGATGCTGCAAGAGATGAAAGCCGAGCCAAACGACTCCCAAAGACCAGATGATCCATTTGCAACAGTACAGAGAAGAAGTATACAACAAGACTCAGGTTGTCCAGGAGAGAATTAAAAAGATATTTGACAAAAGAACTAAAGAAGATGACTTTGAGCTAGGTGATTTGGTTCTGATATGGGATGCCCGAAATGAAGACAAGGGGAAGCATGGAAAATTTGACAGTCTATGGAAGGGACCTTACATGATTCAAGAATTCAAAGGAAATAATGCCTTCCTGCTCAACAACAACGATGGGACCAATCTGCCAGGAGGACCTGTGAATGGCAGAATGCTGAAGCACTATTCACCTCCTCAGTAGGGACTTTCAGTCACACCTTTCCATTGTACAAACCATTTCATTTTTCTTACAAGTTTCTGAGTGAATAACTTTGATCAGATGGTTGAAGCCCGCAGAGAAGGCCCTAAGCCACTGAATATTATCATCAAATTTTCAAAAAAAATAAAACAAATCAAACAACAAAGGAAACTGTGGAGAAATGTTTTTTAGAACATCAGGCAACATGATTCTTGGCACCTCACAAGGAGAGTACCATCCCCAGGTGGAGCCGCTATTATAACTCTATAATTTATAGGATCAAATGGTGACTGAA
>JASDQU010376745.1:0-11444 GCA_032191745.1 Picea mariana | reverse complement strand
ATGAATTTCCTCATTCTGTACTGCATATTTGATTAGCTAGTCGTGGACATGAGCTTGATCAAATTGAAGGATGCTGTAAAAATTTTCCAGAGACAAGGTCTTAAACATAGAAACCTGTTTATCGAACTCTTGCATGGTTAAGGACAAGGAGTTTGCAATTAAGAGGGGGTCTTGAAAGTCGTTGGTTTTTTTGGCCAAGTCTATATTTGACAGCTTTGTGAATAATTTATCTTTCTTTGACATGGCTTGTTCACATGACTGAACAATGAGACACAAGTTGTTTACTTTTTTTTTTCCAACATGCATTCAATTGGCCGATCTAGTTTTTGGATGAAAGATATTCTTCTCTTCTTTTTGTTTCTGTCGTATTGTTGACAATCTTGCCAAAAGGGATGACCATTTTTAAAAAAGATTTTTTTTTCATCTTTTAATTCGGCCTACAAAAGCTCGAGCAAGCTATGTGCCCTGATTCCAAATGATGTGATGGTTTGTGATCTTTTCCATGCCTCGGTAACCAGTTCCATTCTTTTTTTTATATTGTTCTCCACATATCCTTTACAGGATGCAAGTAGGGTGGAGGATGTTTTTACATTGGGTGCAGGGGTGCCAGGCATCGCTATTGCTAAAGGATCGACAAACAATGGCATAGGAATGAAACATCTTCCAATTCCTTGACTCGCTCCTTCAGTTTGGTATTCTCGGTCTCGATGCCTCCAATGGAATCGTGAAGCACTTGTCCGGTCACGGTGTGAATTTGACAGATTTGGGATGGCCACATGCTGGCAATGTCAACCTCTGAATGAGATTGGCCTTTTTTAATTTTAACATTTTTTTTCTCAATTATCAATTTTTTGTTCCGTCTATCAAAAACAACGCTCTGGAACATGAAGGATTCATTTACGTCAAAATTTTTTGTAACGGATATGTCCATTGGATGGCTATGGTGGATGGAGTCTCTAGGCTGATCAAGGAAGGGGAACATGGTATCCAAATCAGTGTCAAGTTCCATGTTCTCACTTTGAATTTTTGGCTCTTCCGCGTGCCCCATTTTTTTTCCTCTTCTTCTCTACTGGAAGCTTGTGAGAACTATCAATTTTAGAGTGAGGAGGGTCATTATCTCCTCCTCCATTTGAAGAACTCTGTATTTCTTCGTTGCTATGATGGGTTGTTGGAGCGATGCTCTGGGGTGTCATACTTTTTCGAGTGGTATTTGCGGATTGGACACTCTTGTCACTGGGGCCTTTCCCCTATTGCGTGTACAATTTAGTGCATCTTTGCACTGTCTCTACATTGTTGGCATTAGAGGTAGGACTGTTGTTGCTACTATCTTTGTTTTTGGGTAGGTGTTTATTTACAATACAATCACCGAGGCCAAGTGTTTGTAAATGTTGTCTAAAAATATCATAGGGGTCGAATCCTCTAATGTCTTCAGGATATCTGAGGTTGGACATGCTAAAATATGCTACAAAATCGTCAATTTTGTTGACATTTTTCAACACGAACTCCCCTATTTTCCAAGGTAGAGGAATGAACTGTTTTTTTTTCTTCCTTTGGAGCAGATGGATCCAGTAGCTGTATTGACGTGCTACTTCTGCAACAAACATTTTGTCCATAATGTGACATGGAAGGAGAGTAGGTTGTTCCGTGGAGCCAAAAATTCTTATGACAGTGTAATTATCCAAATGTTCGAGTGTCCCCTTTTTGTCCAAAAAACTAGTTGCCTATTCAAATATGCGGGGAGCATCTTCTCCTAACAACAAAAATTTAAAAACAAATAGGAAGCCATTAAAAACCTCATAAAAACAGTGGGAAGCCTTGTGCTTCCACAAGGCATGGTACCAGAACATTACTGGGTGGAATTCACAGCTGAAATTATTGGACAGAGACAGTTGCGGAAACTGGCAGGAATGTGCTATTGCAAAAACTAAATAGGATGACATACAAAATTTCTTTTTCCTTTTGTAGCTTGACAATTGGGAAGAGATTTCATAGGAAATTAACCTACCACAATAAAAAATGGCTTGTTCGTTGACTGTGAAATACAAAATATAAAGAGCCATGTGGGAAACAGTATCTATGGACTCCTGTCCCATTATAATTGTAAACATCTAGGCAATTTTGCGAAATGGATTTCTAAATTAACTAACCTGGATGCTTGTAATATCTTCAGGAACTAGATTCAAGTTTTGAAAAAAAAGGGGCAAGAGGTCCAATCCATTATTATGCTTTGCTAGGAACTATTTGCAATCCTCTCCTTTGAATGTCAATGTTGGCTCTGATAATTTCAACATCTGGCGAAAGACCTGAGGTGTCAAAGAAACATAAGAGCGGTCCTGCAGTGGAATAATTCTTTTCTCTGCAATATATTTATCGGTGCACCAAGAGACCAGGTCCTTAGCGTAAAAAAACCTCAGGGACACAGCCTGCATGGGCAATCCCGGAGGTCCAAATTACTTGGTTGTCTACGAAAAAGGTTGAGTAATAATAAAATGCCTTGGACCAGTGGAAGTTCTAGTCCTTGTGCTCGAAGATGTTCACTGTATCTCCACATAACTGTTGTTGAGCTGATGCCATAGGTTTATGAGAAGATTGCTTTGTTGCAGATGATGGTTTAAATGAACAGTTAGAGGCGATAATGTAGCTTTTCGCTAAATCTTGGTTAAATGCTTATGAATGGAAAAGCTCCTTGAGCCTTTCATTGATTAGAGAAAATCTGTATTGGTGGTGCATGGTGAACTGTTAGCAATAAAGTTTATTTATTACATTTTTAGAAATGCAAAGGTGGCGGGTACAACGAAGAGAAATTAAGGAATGGAGGTTTCGTGAACGTGCGAAGACCATGCCGTGTGAACGAGATTTCATAATTTTTAAATGAATAGTCAGAAGGAATAATATAATTCCCCCACAAATCTTGGTTTAATGCACATCAATATGAGATGTCCTCGAGCCTTTCGCTCATTAATGACGATCTATACGGTTTATGCATGATGAAATGTTAGAATTAAATGCCAATAATTCCATATTTAGAAACAAGATATGTATATATAGATATAAAACATTTTATTTTCTTTTATTATAGACAAGTACGAAGGTGACGGAGACGGTGGAGACAAAGGAAAGAATGGAAATCTCTGAAAAGTGATCAGACGAGATTCAAAAAAGGGTTATGGGGATAGTCAGGATAACCGAGTGTTGCATGGTGAAATTTTTATGTTTCAAAATTTTTGAGTGCAAAATGTGTAAAACGGAAGAGATCATGATGGGGCAGTTCAGTGGCTGGTTTGTATATTTGCGGAATTCTAGCAAAGTGGCTAAGTATGGAATAAGAAAATTGTTAATTGCATGAGTAGTAATAAGATATTATATATAATTTCCAACTGCTAATATCAAAGGGGCACGGGCACAGGAAACAACGACTACGAATTGAATATTTCGTCAACTCACCAAACCGATGATCCGCATAAGAAATTTGAACAAATGGCAAATTATGGAAAGCAGACATATGAGATTCAAAATGGGGACCATAATATTGAAGAGGGTATGATCTAAGAATGGTTGCAAGTTTGTATATTTGTCAATTTGTATATCGCGAAGCTCTGAGTGGTGTTTGGAGGTCACTAAAAAGTAAAAGTGCAATGTTGACCTGGCCACCGCGCAAGTCCACCTGTCAATTTGTATATCGCGGAACTCTGGGTGCCAGTTTTGGGACAAGGAACAATAGAGGGTAAATTTAAATAAAGGGGAAGTGGTCATTGGAAATGCGTGAATCCGTGAAGCTGCAGAGCAAGGCATTTTCCGGAAAAAAATGATTAAGCAACCAGGAAGAGAAACTAGAGGGAATAAAAGAGTGGGAAAATAGAAAGGCGAAAGGCAGTTTTGGTAAGTGTGAATTGGTTTCAAGGAAGCCCCTTTGTTGCAAAACCATGATGTTCTAAGAATTGTCAGCAAATGCGTTGTTCAAGATTAGATTTTATTGCAACCTCTGCATGTAACTATGTTCTTGATACATTCTTCCATGACTGTAACATATTAACTTAACTACTAAAATTCATATTCTACTAATTGTTAGCAAATGCTTTGTTGAAGATTAGATTTTATTGGAATGTGTGGGTGTAAATGTGTTGTTCATTTCTTCCATGGGTGCAACATATTAAGT
Organism: Picea mariana; assembly: GCA_032191745.1. Taxonomy (NCBI): domain Eukaryota; kingdom Viridiplantae; phylum Streptophyta; class Pinopsida; order Pinales; family Pinaceae; genus Picea; species Picea mariana. The sequence continues at coordinate 7,288 of JASDQU010376745.1, read as the reverse complement.
CAAGTATTAAACTTCTTGCATAATGGGATATTAGCATTAAAACTTAATAATTGCATGTCTAGAAGCAAGAATAATGATTTTGTTGCAACATTGTACATTGGTATTAGTAAACACAATATTGAAGAAATACGGGAGCGCCGAACCACGCAAGTTAGAATATGCCTTAAATCGAGAAAAGAGGCAATGACGAAGAGTTGAAAGAATTTATTTTTTAATAGCAAATTCATTTAAAAAAATAAGAAAAACACTGAGTATTGTACATCTCCTTAGAAATTGGACTCAGTTCTTCGTGCCAAAACATTGAAGGTATCTGTGACAAACACAGGCACGGTATCCGTAGTATGCAACATGTAAATGGTTGCAGGGCATGTGGAATAGCCGTTAGCTAAAACCGCCTCTGCATAATCCAAAAAAATTCAGTAGCACAACTTGCATGTGTAATTCCAGAGGCCCAAATTAGTCTATTTTGGGCGGAAGGAGATGACTAGGAGGGAAATGCCTTACAACAGTGAGAGTTTTGGACCTGATTCCCGAAGATGTTAATCAATAATTTTTTGGCTTGAAATATATCTCTGGGAGCATCAACATATCATTGCTTTACAGTGAAACTCTTCCTCCCAGAACGGACTAATTTGGAAGTCTAGAATTCCTACTTTCGCATTGCAAAGTAGTTATTGCATTTACCGTTGGTTTCATTTCTAAAACTCCTTTTGGTGTTGTCATGACCGCCATCACCGAGCCGGGAATCTCCGTTTGTTATGGTTTCTGTCAATTTGGGTGCAGGAGTGGAAAGATTCTTTGCATTGCCATCATCCATTACTGTATCATCGTCCATTAGATCATCTTCTTCTGGCTCGGAATTCATGGCATCAACTTCTGCGACAGGCATGAATCCAACTGGGCAAGTTCTCTGAGTAGCCAGGGTTGCGATGGAATTTTTTGGCTTGAAATATATCTCTCGGTGTACCAAGGGACCATTTCCTTTTTTTCTCCTAGGTGGAGGGAGATGAATAGTAAGAATATGCCCTGGAATAGTGGAACGTCTGGCCATTATGCCCCAATGTGTTTTCTATGTGTGGAGATAACTACTACCAAAAGTTATTAAGAATTTCCATTTGCTCGAGACGATGTTTGAAATGAAAATAAGGGAGCGATAATATAACCCTCCACAAATTATGTTTTAATGCGTATCAATGGAATATCTGCTCGAGCCTTTCACTGATCAATGACAATTTCCAGTGTTTGTGCGGAATAACTTGTCACCATCATAGCTCAGTAATTGCACAATTAGAAAAAAGTGCGAAGGTGGCGGCGATGACGAAAAGAGATTAAGAATTAGAAATTTATTAAAAGTACCAACCCATCGGCGCACAAAAAAAGAAGATTGCATTTTCTTTGAAATGAATACTTGGAAATGATAACATAGTTGTGTGCAAATCTTAGTTTAATTCGTAGTAATGAAAAATATTCTCCATATTTCCGGACATTAATGACAATCTTAACGGTTCTTGTAGGATGGCTACTAGCATTAAAGCTTAATTATTGCATATATGGAAACAAGCATGAAGACAACGGTGATGGGGAAACTGATTCCAAGAAATACCAAAGTATCGGAAGTGGTCAGGCAGGTTACAAAAGAAAAATGACGGAAGATATACCCAGGAGACGTGAAGGGCCAATGGTCATATTGTATCTCAGTGACAGATATCGACCATCAATTTGTATGTCACAGAATTTGTAAATTGAAAAGTGGACCTGCGGGCTGGCTGGCTCAACATTTCACTTTCATTGTTCTGTGTCCTCCAAATAGCACTCAGAGTTCCATGATAGAAAAATTGATAGATTGAATCGAGGGATGGCGCGTTCAAGATTGCCATTGTTTATGAATGGAAATCCCTATGAACTATCTAACATATCTAAAAACATTATTTTCAATACTAAATTATCAATATTACATATTGATAATTTATAACATATTATCAATAAACATAGTAAACATGCACTTTTATAAAGTATGGACATGAGATTTTATAGAGCATATGCGGATACCTCATTCTATACTTAGGCACTTTTTCAATTGCAGGTTCTCGGACTGGCAGGCTAAAAATTGAGCCTCTATTGTTTCGTGTCCTACAAATAGCACCTACACTTCTATGATATACAAATTGACAGGTAGACTTGAGAGTTGGTTGGTCCATATTGCAGAATTTAATTAGACGAGAAAGTTTGTACAATCTGGTTGGCCGAGTGATATAAAAGTATTCTGACAAATGAGAAATACATGGTAAACATGTACTTTTATAAAGTATGAACATGATATTTCATAGAACATATGTGAATCCCTCATTCCATACTTGGACACTTTTTGGATTGTGGGTTCACGACCTTAAGAGCTTAAAATTGAGTATCTATTGTTTTGTGTCCTACAAATAGCACCTACACTTCCGTGATATACAAATTGACATCCGGACTTGCGGAGATGAGTCTCTATATAAAGTATGGACATGATATTTTATAGAGCATATGCAGATCCCTCATTCCATACATAGCCACTTTTTTGATCGCGGGTTTGCGGCCCGGCGGGCTGAAAATAGAGTCTCTATTATTTCGTGTCCTACAAATAACACCTAGACTTTCATAGTATACAAATTGATAGGAGGACCTATGGGCTGCTCGGCTGAATATTGCATTTGTATTGTTCTAGAACATATGTGAATCCCTCATTCCATACTTGGGCACTTTTTGGATCATGGGTTCGCGGCCTGGCGGGCTGAAAATTAAGTATCTATTGTTCGGTGTCCTATAAATAACACATAGACTTCCATGATATACAAATTGACAGGTGGTTCAGGCACTTTTTGGATCACGGGTTCATGGCCTAGCGGGCTGAAAATGGATTATTTATTGTTCTGTGGCCTACAAATAGCACCTACACTTCCGTGATATACAAATTGACAGTCGGACTTGCGCAGATGAGTCTCTATACAAAGTATGGACATGAGATTTTATAGAGCATATGAAAATCCCTCATTCCATACTTAGGCACTTTTTTGATCGCGAGTTCGTGGTCTAGCAAGATGAAAATAGAGTCTCTATTGTTCTATGTCATATAAATAACACCCAGACTTCCATGATATACAAATTTCCAGGAGGACCTAGGGGTTGCTTGGCTGAACATTGCATTTGTATTGTTCTAAAACATATGCGGATCCGTCATTCCATACTTGGGCACTTTTTGGATCGTGCGTTCGTGGCCTGGTGGGCTGAAAATTAAGTATCTATTGTTCGATGTCCTACAAATAGCACCTAGACTTCCGTGATATACAAATTGACAGGTGGTCTAGGCACTTTTTGGGCCATGGGTTGAAAATTGAGTATCTATTGTTCCGTATCCTACAAATAGCAACTACAGTTCCGCATTTTACAAGTTGATAGTTGGACTTGCAGAGATGAGTCTCTATATAAAGTATGGAGATGAGATTTTATAGAGCATATGCAAATCCCTCATTCCATACTTAGCCACATTTTTTATCGCGGGTTTGTGGCCTGGTGGGCTGAAAAAAGAATCTTTATTGTTCTGTTTCTTACAAATAACACCCAGACTTCCGAGATGTACAAATTGACAGGAGGACCTACGGGCTGCTTGGATGAACGTTGCATTTGTATTGTTCTAGAACATATGCGGATCCCTCATTCCATACTTGGGCACTTTCTGGATCGTGGGTTCACGGCTTGGTGGGATGAAAAATAAGTATTTATTGTTCGGTGTCCTACAAGTAGCATCTACACTTCCATGATATACAAATTGATAGGCGCTCCATGCACTTTTTGGATCGCGGGTTCATGGCCTAACGGACTGAAAATTGAGTATCAGCTGGACTTGTCGAGATATACAAATAACACCAAGACTTCCGCGATATACAAATTAACATGCGGACTTGTGGACATGAGTCTCTATATAAAGTATGGACATGATATTTTATAGAGCATATGCGGAGTCTCTATATGGACATGATTCTCAACATTGCAGTTTCATTGTTCCGTGTTCTCCAAATAACACTCAGAGTTCCACGATATACAAATTGACAAATGGACTTAAGGGCTGGCGGGTTCAAGTTTTCCATTGTTTACAGCTGATAATCCCTATCAACTATCTAACATATCTAAAAACAAAATTTTCAATACTATATTATTAATATTAAATTTTGATATTACAAAATTTAATTAGACGAGAACGTTTTTGCAATCTGGTCGAGTGACTGATATAAAAGTTTTCCGACAAACGAGCAATGCATAGTAAACATGTACTTTTAGAAACTATGGACAAGAGATTTTATAGAGCATATGCGGATCCCTCATTCAATATTTAGCCACTTTTTTTTATTGGGGGCTCTTGGCTTGGCTGGCTGAACATTGCACTTTCATTGTTTTGTATCTTCCAAATAGCACTCGAACTTCTGCGAGATGCAGATTGATAGATGGACTCGAGGGATGGAGGGTTCAAATTTTCCATTGTTTATGGATGGCAATGCCTATCAACTACCTAACATATCTAAAAACATTAATTTCAATACTAAATTATTAATATTACATATTGATATTGCAAAATTTAAGTAGACGACGAAGTTTGTCCATTTTGGTGGACCAACTGATATAAAAGTTTTCCAACAAATGAGCAATAAATAGTAAACATGTACTTTTATAAAATATGGACATGAGATTTTATACAACATATGTGAATTCCTTATTTCATACTTAAAAACGTTTTGGATGGCGGGTTCGCCGCCTGGTGGGCTGAAAATTGAGGTTTTATTATGTCTTGGCCTACAAATACCACCCAGAGACCACGATAAACTATCTAAAAATGCCATTGTTTACAGTTGCTAATCACTATCAACTATCCAACATATTTAAAAACATTATTTTCAATACTGAATTATTAATATTAATTTTTGATATTGCAGAATTTAATTAGACAAGGAAGTTTGTACAATCTGGTCAGGCGAATGATATAAAAGTTTTTAGAGAAATGAAAAATACATAGTAAACATGTACTTTTAGAAAGACAATATTGTAACTTCACATGCAATACTCTAACAATTTTGCATGCAACTATTTTCTTTCATTGCAGGACTGGAGCAGAAGCAAAATCTCATAGAATAACAAATATCGGGCTCGATAGACATGGAAAATAACACAACTGCATGTAGACCCATGGGTGTAGAGGATGAACACCGTAAAGTTCCCTAAATAAACAATAATAATCCAAAAAAAAGGAAAAAAGAAAATCTCCAACAACCGTCGTTGCACCCCAACCCTATAAGGTTGAATCAAGCAAAAGAAAACAACAAGGAACAAATTTTGGCGGGTTCAAAATTGCAATTGTTTAGGGATGCTCATCCTATCTAACTTTATCTAAAAAAATTGTTTTCAAATACGAAATTATTAATATTAACTATTATTCGTTCATTCAAATTATTCCAGGATATTAATTTTACCAAGTTCAATGAATAAGAAAAAATGGCAAAACAACGACCAATTTGAATTTTAAGAGCCTCTTGTTGGTATGATTGGATAGTTGCACTTCACACACTATATATTCGTTGAATTCAAATTATTTCAGAACAATAATTTGACCAAGTTCATCGATCAAGGAAATCTGCTAAAGCAAGTTACATAGTACATTTGCATCATAACGCGATAGAAATTATCAGGGGGATCTGCGTGCCAACTGGCTAAAAAATTCAATTATATTGTTCTGTGTCCTCTAAAGAATAGTTGAAGTTCCACAGTATATAGATTGACAGACAAAGAAGATAACCAAGAACCAACCATACTTTAAACAAGCCTCAAGCAAGTTTCCAAAAGGTTCCATAGAGTAGAACCCATTGACCTTTGCACCAAACAATTTGATATACAAAGAAAAGACGTCGTTGCATTCGTTTTCTCTTGCATCTGATATATGTTCCTAGTAGGAAATAACTGGGGCCATGCGATATATGGGGATTATAGAGATATGGATCAAGTCCAATGAATATTCATCTAGATGTTGAACAAATATTACAGAGACACATGAGGTATTTTCGTTTCCTGCCAAAGTTTCGTATATTTCATTTTTTCCACTTCTTCAGCTGATATGAAAAATTGCATTGTCCTCATTTAAGATGAATTTTCTCTATATCTGAAGCTTCCACAACATGTACACACTGCTTTCCTTTTTCTATAGATACGTTTCATACGACAACTCTGCCAACTCAGGAAGCAGATTTTGTAATAGAGGCCGCCTAATCGTACAATGCACGGTTGTGTTTCCCATGGTTAGAATAAAAACATTGATGAAATGTCCATATATATATGGACATTTTTCACCGCATCACAGACAATTAATCGTATCACCACTTATTAAAGCAGAGGCAGAAGTAGCGGAATTGTAGTTTGCATAGACAGGCTCAAAGGGGGTCGAGTACACATTGGCTGCAACTAAAAGACCTTCAACCTGGGAAAGTGAGAAAATGGATTAATACATNCCTCCCCTTAAAAATAAAAATAAATATTAAACAGATGCAAAAATTTGTTGAAGGCTATTTTTATAAGCAAAGTAAGGATAATTTTGTGGATGTATACTCACAACAGTTGTAGAGCTAGACATTTTCTTCATATCCTCCACTATATCTGCTCGCAACTCTATTACAAATGTTGCCTGGGTTGTCTGAAAGATCCTTTCTTTAGCATCCCTCTTCTTTGTTATATTTTTTAACAGCATAAGTGGAATCTGCCCTCTATGCAATTGTTGTTCTATTGACGAAAACAAATCTGAATACATATTGAAAAACTGTAGCTGCAACATGGAACAGTGCAATATTTGTGTAACTTATTCAACATACATGCAGATGTGAAAGTAAAGGACAAAACTGAATATGAAAAGCGGTACCATTTCCTTGTTGTTGTCTGACTCACCATCCTTTATATGGATAATGTGTTGCAAGCCAAATTTTCTCACCAGTGTGACAACAGCCCCGATCATTCCAGTTAGGTAAATATCAGTGCTCTGTGCAAGCTAGCTGATAGTCGAGTCCGGGATGAAGCCATATTCTGAACAAACAATGAGAATTTTTTCCACAATGCTTGTTTCGTTCAGCAAAATAATTCGATTGCAATCACTATGGTCATATACTGTTTTGGGCAATATATTAGAATTTGTAATGGATATCCCATTACATGGAAATATCTTTTCTACATGTTTCTAGACAAGTTGTGGAGGAACAATCAGTGTCACTCTCATCATGGC
>JASDQU010376742.1:0-11388 GCA_032191745.1 Picea mariana | reverse complement strand
TTTGTGGTCGTGTACCTGGACGACATATTAATTTTTAGCAAGACCAAGGTTGAACACTTGAGGCATTTAGCCACTGTGATGAGAAGATTACAACAGAAGAAGTTGCTGATCAATTTGAAGAAGTGCTCATTTATGTAGACAGAACTCATTTATTTGGGTTTTGTGATTTCGGCGAATGAGTTGAAGATGGATCCTGAGAAGGTTGAAGTAATCAGGAATTGTCCATCGCCAAGAAATGTTTTTGAGGTAAGAAGTTTCCATGGACTCGCTAGTTTCTACAGGAAATTCATTCGAAATTTTAGTGGAATCAGCACAACGATGATGGACACGGTCAGGAAGTGGCATAAAGTTTTTCATTGGACAGCTAAGGCTGAGAAGAGCTTCAATCTGTTGAAGAAAAAGATCACAAAGCAACCAATTCTGGTGTTGCCTGATTTTCAGAAAACCTTCCAGGTGAAGTGTGATGCCAGTGGGTACGCTGTTGGAGGGGTCTTGAGTCAGGATGACAGACCTGTAGCATATTTCAGCGAAAAGCTGGATGATGCCAAGCTGAAATACTCCGCGTACGATAAAGAATTCTATGCCATCATACAGGCATTGAAGAAGTGGAGGCATTATTTGATACCCAAGGAGTTCGTTTTGTACAGTGACAATCATGCATTGCAGTTTGTAAGTCAGCAAGAGAAGCTGAATCAAAAGCATGTGAAGTGGGTGGAATATATGCAAAATTTCATGTTTGTAATTAAGCACATTTCGCGGACTGCTAACAAAGTAGCTGATGCTTTGAGCAAAAAATGTTTATTGTTGCAGGAATTCAGGGTCAAGACCTTGGGTTTTGAAAACCTGAAAGATATGTAGGTAGGTGATGCAGACTTTGCAGAAGCTTATGAAGCAGCCGAGAACCCAGTTCTCAGGGATCGGAGTCCATGGCTGGAATATATAATCCAAGAAGGATTGTTGTTTAAAGGAAATCAGCTGTGCATACCGAATTTCTCCATGAGGGAGAATTTGGTGCGGGAAAATCATAGTGGTGGATTAGCAGGTCATTTTGGACATGACCAAACATTCGCCAAGATGAGAGAATCGTATTATTAGCCAGGCATGCGAGCAGATGTAAAGAGGTTTGTTGACAAGTGGCGGATATGTCAACATGCGAAGGGATGAAAATAGAACACAGGGTTCTATCAGCCGTTACCTATACCTGAGAGGCCATGGGAAGCCATAAGCATAGACTTTGTGTTGGGTTTTCCGAGAACACAACGAGGATTTGATTCCATATTTGTGGTGGTAGATAGGTTCTCAAATATGGCACACTTCATTCCATGTCATAAGACCAGTGATGCAACCCACATCGCAAATTTGTTTTTCAAAGAAATCGTTAGGTTGCATGGATTGCCGAGAAGCATAGTCTCGGATAGGGATACTAAGTTCATAGGTCATTTTTGGAGGACGCTATGGAAGAAGCTAGGAACTAATTTGGCATTTAGTTCTACTTATCACCCCCAGACACATGGGCATATGGAAGTGGTCAATAGAATCTTAGGGGATCTATTGAGAAGCTTGGTGACTGAGCACCACAGTAGTTGGGACCAGATCTTACCACAGGCAGAGTTCACGTAGAACGATTCGGTGAATCGGAGTACCGGAAAGAGACCATTCCAGATTTTATATGGCACACAGCCGAGAGGAGTTTCTAAGCTGAGGGAGTCAGAACAGGTTGAGACTAGCAGCGCGAGGGCTGAAGAGTTTGCTGAAGCGATGCAAGTACTTCATACGCAGGTGAGATAGCGACTGCAGAAGGAGAATCAGGAGTATAAGCGCAGAGCCGATCAGAGAAAGAGACAACTTCAGTTCGAAGTTGGAGACATGGTTCTCGTGCACCTAAGGAAGGAAAGGTTCCAAAGGGGAACATATAACAAGCTCAAAATGAAAAAGATCGGACTGTGCAGAGTCCTAAGGAAATTTGGTGAAAACGCATATGAGCTTGAGCTGCCAGCGGGCATCGGGATATCTCCGATTTTCAATATTTTGGATTTATACCCATAGAGGGTTGGAGAAGCTGGAATTGAGGAACTAGTGGTTCAGTGGTAGAAGCAGATGCCAACAGTAGAAAAGCCGCAGATGGAATATATACTAGACTAGCGATTGGGCCGAAAGACCAGGCGGAAGCAGTATTTTGAATACCTGGTGAAGTGGAAGAACCACCCAGTGGAGGATGCCAGCTGGGAGATAGAAGCACTGATACAAAAGCATGGGCACACCGTGCAGCAGCTCATGGACAGGAGCCCATGAAATATTTTAAGACGAGGAGTATGATGCAGGAGCATCCACACCTCATCAAGCGAGCCAGCGTGTGGAGCAGGAAAGACAGCTGGACAGCGCCAACACCAAAATTTTGAAATACCTTGATATGTTGCACCAAACATTAATGAATTGATGTGATGAAGCGCACTTGTATATGTAAATGGACCTTGAGTAGATAAGCTCACATCCTTAGTAGCTGAGGCATTTAATAGAATTAATGTTGTTAGATAGGAATTTATTGTAGATTTGATAGTTGTAGAATTCGAGAGGGCAAACAGAATATAGGCACCCTCCTTTGTATCATTGTATTATTATCAAGCATTCTGGAGCAAGAAGAGAGCAGAGCAGAGAGCTTGTGAAGAACACCCATGTACAGATTGAATTAATAGAAGAGAGTCTTGATTCAATTCCATGGCTGTGATTATTCTCTGTGTGTTGTTGATATTATGCTATTGCATATTTGCTTCTTGTTATGCCTTTGTTTTATATGCTATGTATCTGATTTCATGGTAGATTTGGAGTCTGTGAGAGAGAAGGGAATGATTTTCAATTGTTTATCTATTTGAGTCGGAGATTCCTGCATAGAGTGAAGTTGAATTCATCCGCATAGAGTGCGTTGATGAGGCTCAATAGTTAAACTCTCATTCTCATCTACCCAGAAGTCGAATTGGGTTACTCGTGTCGTGCAGGAGAAGTGCAAGCCGAGGTTGAAATCTCAGCAGTTGTCTGAGCAAAGGAAGGCGGGGATTTCTGTGGCTGTGAGTGCACAAAGTCCAGGTGACTTCAACAGCTTGAGAGTGTTGAAGGTTGAGCACAGGGAGCATGTGCGAAAGGTCTCTGAAGCAGTCAGAGAAATTGAGCTCAGGAGGGATAGTTCCATTGAGAACACGGTGGAACAGACCCCAGAGGAATTCGAATAGGAGAGTGTTGAAGTGGAGGAGAAACAACTGTCAGAGTTCGCGGAGGAAATCCCGCTGATCGTAGGATCTCGGAGAAGCTACGCGGAAGTTAATCTACATGCACAGGAGGAACCAGAGCCATCGCATATTGGCATATCGAGGTTTGTGAGTGCAAGGATTATATGAACGTCGAAATCACGAGTAGCGATTCCCCGATTTAACGAGAGTCATCGATCCTCAGAGAGACACATGGCATCAAATCCTGAAGAATCGGGACTCGGCATTCGGGGTTTCCAACAACAAGAGAAACTTACATTGTGGATTCGCGATCCGCTAAATCCCGAGGTGACGTGGTCGCGTGGGACCCCAGGGAGCGAGTGGAGTCCAGGTGCCATTGAATTAAGAGATCGACACCTCGATGATCGGGGTTTGGAAAGTCAAGGTGTTGACATCGAAAGTGGCGAAATCCTGAAAGGGAAATCCCCAATGGGAGAGGAACCATTGACCGTTGACTATAAGGGCTCGGGGTTCAGAGTTTTGATTTGCATGGGATTGTGAAACGAGTTTCGCGAGACCGCGAAAATTGATTTCCCGGGAAGCGAAGGGGATATCGCTGAAGGAGTTTTGTGGGTAGAGAGGACTCCCGAGAAGGGGGTTGGAGGAGCTTTGACTCTTCGGGCCTGCAGGAAAAGAAGGACCGTGAGGGTCGAAGCTACACCAGTTAGTATCTTCCTAAATTAATAGCACCAACTATGCGTGTAGTGGATCACATTTGGGAAGTGAACTCCATAAAAACATTTCATGAGGAGAACCTATTGGGGAAAGGTAGAATGAAGAAAGTGAGAGGTAATTATATTGTGGAGATTTATAATACATATAACTTTTCTTTTTTGTGTATATGATCATACTCATTTAATATTTATTCTTTCATCAATTATTAATATTTATGATGGTTATAACTAATATTTAATGTTGGTGAGTTATGATTTTTTTATTAAGTTTCTCAAGATTGGGATGCACTACATTTATACATTGCAAACAATCTTGACTGGATGAATGTATGGATTGAAAAATGTAAAAAAAATCATGGCAGTAGGTTATCATGGAAACAACTATATGAATTGGTTAGTGATCTAGATTTTATGAGCAGCATGAAATGAAAACATATTATTATTATTATCAACACAGAGACACAATGAACAATAATAGAGATACAATAAAAATGGCTTTTATTAAATAAATAAATATGTTGAAACTATAAAATGAAGACTGAAAACAAGCTTGCTAGAATGGTGACAACTTATCTCTCAAAAGAGATGTGATGGTTGCGCTCATTCACAAGAAGATGATTATAATGAGGCTTTGAAATCCATTTTACAATACACATGAATTTTGAAATCCTAAACATCCAAACAACTAACCCTAGGAGATGAAGCACCAAAAGTCATGTGGGCCCCGTTGGGGTAAGTTGGTACATCAACTTCCAAAGATCGTAACTTTTGCATACAATCTCAGTTTCAGGTGCATGATAGCCCATTTGAAAGGTATATACGAGGAATACACATTATGACATTAAACTCTGAATTCTTCTATAATTTGACTATGGAGAACCCTAAAAATATTGTTTAAGACCTCAAAATGGCCCCAGAAGTTCAGGACTCAAAAATTAGGAACAAATTGTCAAACTGGAAAACTTCCAAGATGAGCCAGTTGGAATAGGTGGTTTTCCACTGATATCCACCTGGATTAATCCTCCCCCCTTAATAATTAATGGTCTCCATTGTTTTGCGTTCCCCCATCAGAATCAGAAATTTCTGTTGAATTTGGGCCCGGGTGAGCCACTTGCTTTGGTGCAGGAGCTTCCCCACTTTGATAACCCAGTAGTTGGATACTTTGTTGGTTAGGAGCTTCCCTTGACCTCTATTTCCATGATATAATCAGTGTATGTGTTTTCCATGCAGTTGGGGTTGATCTCTCTTGGTGTCAACTATTCTTCTATCTCTGAGGTGTCTAATAATGGTGCAAAATATGACCGAAGGAGATCCACATTGAACACTGGGTGTAAGGCAAGGAAGGGGGGAATGTTGAGCTCAAAATAATTCTCACCCACAACCTTGGTGATGGTTTAAGGTCCATATACGAGTAGAATAAGCTTCTGATGGGGCTGTGTAAGGAATGTTTTCTGCAAGTGCAACCAAACTTTGTCTCCCACCTGAAACTTATCGGGAACCCAATGTTGATCATGGAACTTCTTGTATTTGGCATTGGAATTCTATAAAATATCATTAAATTGTTTACGGATGTGCCAGATATGCTCAATGAACTGAGTGGCTTTTTCAACTTTAGTTTGAGCACGGGATGAGTCAACCTTGGTGGTTGCAAGGGGTAGTGCAACATCCATGGTCCCCAATGGTTGAAATCCCAACCTGACTTGAAAGGGGATGTAGTCAGTTTAGCTATGTATGGATATGTTGTAGTTGTGTTAAACAAATGGAAGACTCTCATCCCATGTGCGGGGTTCCATTATCGTTTCTACATCGAAGTGTCTTCCCACCCCACTATAATGGGATTCCAAAATAAGCTTCATTCACTCTCTTGATGGAATGCCGAGATGGTCGAGATGGCACAACAACTCATTTTGAAGATGGAATTTAGTGACAACTATGTTTGTGCCCAACATTTGGTAGGTGGTGGTGAAGTCAGGATCTTTCTCATGGGGTTGGGGCCATCCGTAGATCTCTTGGGCACAGGAGTCTAGCACTGTGGTGAATCAGGGGATTGGAGGTTGGATGAGAAAATCAATGATGTGTTTGGTACTTCCTATCTTATGCTTGATGTTTAGGTGTAAATATTGCAAGTATGTAGACCACTTTTAATGGTGGTGATTCTACAATTTTCCTTGTGTCTGCATCCACTGAAGTAGCTTATGATTAGTGTGGATGACTATCTCCTTCCCGAGAATGTAATTCCTCCACTAGTGATAGACTTTCAAAATGGATTACATTTATTTTTCATAAGTAGGGTACATATGAACGACATTTGAGATTTTTTCACTATGATAGGCCATGGGGTGGCTATGCTAAGTGAGAACTACACCCACAACATAGTCTAAAGCATATGTCTTGATCTCGAAGGGTTGTTGTAGGTCAAGTAATGACAACAATAGGGATAAGCACAAGCCTTTCTTCAAATCATCGAACACTTTTTTTTGGGATAGGCCCCACCAAAAAATTTCCTTTCCACCACCCCTAGTTACTTGGATAAAGGCCCATGCAATATGGGAGAATCCCAACACAAACCCATGATAGAAATTTGCAAGGCCTAAGAAGATTCAAATCTTAGCGAGCATGATTGGGGACGACCAATCACAGATACCTAGATATTGGTTGGATCCATATGCACACTATGCTCATAAAAAATGTAGCCTATCTTTTGGACCCTATCTGTGCCAAAAGATCATTTTTGAAGTTGGCATATAGCTTGTGTTGTCGTAGAGTGTGCAAAACTTGTTTAATATGATACAATTGTTCCACCAAAGTATTGTTGTACATGAGGATGTCATATAGATACACCACTACAAAATAATTTGTGAAAGGCCATGATATATCATCCATCATCCTCATGAAATTTTTTGGGGAGTTTTCCAAACCAAAGAGCATGACTAGTCATTCAAAAAGACCTTCTTTTGACTTGAATGCAATCTCCCATACATTTGTTTTCTCTATTGGGACTTGATGGTATCTAGAATTTAGATCAATATTACTGAGTTATTTTTCCCCCTTGATTCAATCAAGGAGATCATTGATTTGAGGAATCAGGTACCAGTTCCTGATTGTGATTTTATTTTGGGCTCGGTAATCAATGCAGAGTCGCCAAGTCCCATATTGCTTCTGCACAAGCACAATTGGGATTCCACAAGGTGAGAAGTTGGGTCAGATGTGCCCCTTTTGGTGTAGTTCTTGGATCTAATGCTTGATCTCCTAATTTTCTAACAGAGAGTGGAGATAGAATGTTCCATTGGGTAGGGGTGTGTTGGGGGTCAGATCGATGGAACGACTGACCTCACAATGTAGAGGTACCCGAGTAGGTGAGGAGAAGATGTCATTGTACTCTTCCACGACCTTACCCACTTGATTATTCTACATGGAGAGGTTGGTCATGGAGGCCATGGATGTGGCTACAATATTTATCTCACTCTGAGAGAGAATCAAGAAGAATAAAAACTTATCGTCCTGAGAGATGATCTTCCTGCATTGCTTGGTAGAGATCAAGGAAATGACACCAGGTGGAACTACTTTGGGTATCTTGTACAATTTCATTTCCAAAGTAATAATAACAATGTGAGGCCTAGACTAATATAAAACATGACATTTACATAAATAAGGTTGGCCAAAAATAACATCACAAAAGTCAAGGGGAGAAACATCACCCAATACCTCATCTTTGAAGGTCTTGATGTCCCAAGACAGGCGGCAATGTTGGTTGATGAAAATATCGCTTCCTTGGTGGATCCATCCCATGGTGTAGGGCTGTGAGTGTGGAGTTGTCAGAAGAGCTAGTTGCTTGATGACCTCCGATGAGATGAGGTTACTCCAACTACGGATATCAATGATGAAGTGTGGCGGGGTGACTTTCACCCACATCTGTGAAATAAAGAGGTGCTCACCTTCCTCTTTCTCATCAGGTTTATCGGGCTAGATCATCTTGGTGGTAGAAACAATGGCAATGGGTTCCACGTCAATGATCTATCTCCCATTTTTTGGTTCTGAATAAAACTCAGAAACCACATCTAATTCAGAGGCTTTCACCTCAACCGCCAACTATTTCTTTGAGCGACAATCAACATTGTTATTCTAGGGGATCTTATGGAAGTCACACCACTTTCTGGTATCTTTTTTCATCTTTCCATTGTCCTTATCTATCTACATCTTAGACTAGTTTTCCTAAGGTTGTCCCTATTTTATTTTCCCTTTGTTCTACAGGTTGGGGCTTCCCTTTCCATACTTATGCTAAGAGGGGTTCCAAGACCCAAATTGTCGTGTTTTTTGTTTAAGCTTATTCTCAATTTTTATGGCATATCGATAGGCCGCTCCCAAGGATGAGATGTCTAGAAGCTCCACTTTTTCCTGGATGTATCTATGCAGACCACCCAAGTAATTGAGGACCAGTTGTTTCTCAGAATATTCTATACCCATATTGGTGCACAAGGTATGGAAGATAATTTTGAACTCTGGTATTTCTTGGTCCCTTTCCTACCGCAATGTGGTCCATTTTGTAGGTCGTCATAACTTCCAATAGGGTAGTACTATTCCTTAATAGCATCCCTGATGGAATCCTAGGTGAGTGTGACTGTAAATAATGAGGGTTCCTATATTCCCTTTTTCTCACATAAATTATCCCACCAATCTTTTACATGGGGGATGACTTTCAAGAGTGGAAAAGTAATCTTTTATCTACTCAAAAAGTTATGGACAAAAAGATACCCTTCTAGCAGATTCAACCATTTGTCTACAACATATCTATTTGTCTAAAATTCAAATATAGTAATACAAAATTTTATATGTAACTTGAAGGGGGAGGCGCCTCCACTCAAGGAAGATGTGTCACATGTTGGTAGTCATCGAAGGATTTGGGAAAAACTGTCCATCATCTCGTTCCTCTATTGCACAAGGGATTCCTTGAGAAACTATTTGAAAGGATCTCTTGTCTTCTTGTCTTTATTTTCTCCCAACATGGAAGGTCACTTGGGAGTGTGAGAGCTCTTTTCCTCAAGAGAAAAAATCTCGAGACCCAACTCTTCGTACCCTAACCTCATTGGGGACATGCACTAAGAATGACAAGGAGATGACCACTCTAATGCCATTGATTTACATTTTATGAACACAAAAAAATGAACACGGATTATTATTATTATCAATATAGAGACACAATGAACAATAATAGAGATACAATCAAACTGACTTCTATTCTATAAAGAAATATGTTGAAACTGTAAAATGCAGACTGAAAACAAGATTGCTATAATGGTGGAAGGTTATCTCTCAAAAGAGATGTGATGATTGCGCTCATTCGCACGAAGATGATTATAATGAGTCTTTGAAATCCATTTTACAATAAACATCAATTCTAAAACCCTAGACATCCAAAAACATAACCCTAGGAGATGAAGCGCCAAAATCCATGTGGGCCCCATTGGGGTAATTTGGCACATCAAATTCCCGAGGTCGTAATTTTTTCATACGATCTCTGTTTTAGGTGCATGATAGCCCATTGGAAAGGTATATCCAAGGAATACACATTATGTTGTCTAAATCTAATTATATCTATATTTTATGTATGGTGATCCTTAAAAATGTTGTTTAGGGCCTCAAAATGGCCCCGAAAGTTGAGTACCAAAAAACTAGGAAAAAACTTCCAAACTAAAAAAATGCTAAGATGAGCTAGTTGGAATAGGTGGGTGCACACCGATATCCACCTAGATCAGTTACAAAATCTCATCATAATGGATATGTTAATGTTACCCAGAGGGAAATTTATTTAGCATATGGTTTGAAAGATGGTCAGGAAACAAATTCACCCATTTTATTCAATTATTTTATATTATATTAATGTGACTGTAGTTGTTTTTTTTTTCATATACTTTCCAAGTTATATAAATATGTTTATTAATTGACAATGCATATTTTACATGTCTGGAATATTGCAGTTGAAACAACACAAGGTTATGTGGTTTAGTACCAACATCAACAACTATCTGGTACCAGAATGTTCTAGGTCATCCAGTACTAGCATCAACAACCATCTAGTACTGGATTATAGTAAAAAGTTTGGAATGTTTCTAGACAAAAATTGCAGACATGGGTTCTCTCTAGAGTGAGGTTGAAACATGGAAAATTGCATCAGAATCCAGCCATATTGCATGTCTGTTCCTCCAACTCTGTGGGAATGATTCTACAAAAATTAGTAAAAATCTCAAACTGCCAACTTGCGCCTCCATTTCTGTGTAGATGGTATCAGATATATAAATTATACGATATGGGTTTTTTCTAGAATATGGAATATTGAATGAAACGAGGGAAGTGTTTCAAAATTCAAAACGGTGTAAGATTTATGGCTGATCTTCAACTCGAATCTGCCCAAATTGATGAAAAACCTAGATTTTTGTGATTTGCTCTAAAATGGTCAAAATCATTTTCTGAGTTTGGGATTCAGTTTTATCCAATTCCCCAGTCAGTTTCATGTATAAATAAGGATCAACGTATTGATAGGTCACTAATTATTATCATCATTATGTTATTATATTCTCACATGCAAATATTTGGATTCATAAGAAAGGTGTTGTAAATTTTTGAATTTGAATGGAATAAGGAAGTGTTGATGTTTTGAGCTATTGAGAATGATTACTCATTGGTTCTGTAATCCTCTCTAGCCACACATGTGAGGTGATGTAGGGTCCCCTCAACTTGGTATGTTTTGATCTTGTTTATTATTTAATTTACATATTAATTAATATTTAGTTAATTGCATTTCTAGCTTACTTACAATTTAATTTCGATTCATCCTTTGTGTGATTGCAATTTGATTTAGTTTTATGAATTGAAGTTCATCAAATACTCAAGATTAATTCTTCAATTGTATGCAATAATGCTCCATCTCTTCCATTGTATTTATCACTTCCTTCTTTTGTTTCTCTATATTATGTTCAAACACACTTACTACCAGTAGTCTGATCCACCCATTGTGCAATTTGATTACATAGTATCAATATATGTTCAAGATCACCCCAAATTGTGTCTCCACACAAATTGAAATCAGGTTTTAGATATTTGTTCCTAAATATTGTTTTTTTACTGATTGCATTTCCCAAATCATCATTGCAACTTGTACCCATGTCTTTTTCCAAACTCACTACATTTTGACCATGATTCTCTCTTCCAATTCGTTGATATCCCATTTCCACTCCATCCTCAATTAGTGAACCTTCATTCCATATCTAACTTTCCATGAATTCATCCTTTGAGTCACCTTACATATTCTCCCAACATCACCCTCTTTAATGTTGGTAAGGTTTTGTTAGTTGACAAAAAATTCGTTAGTTTCTAATACACATTTCGTTTGTGTCTTTACAAAACAAATAAAACAAAAAAAAAACACAAGCATCCCCTCTCATAATCACGCCTCCATT
>JASDQU010376741.1:0-11351 GCA_032191745.1 Picea mariana | reverse complement strand
TTATTTTTCCCATTCCATCAGGGGGCTTCAACTCCTGTAGAAAATATAGAATGTCATGATACCAGGCACATTTTGCCAGCGGTAAGTCATCTTGACAGCATTGGCTGGGCGATCCAGCTTGCTGAGATCCTGAGCGAGTATTGATGAAACTAACTCCCAAGGCTTCACAATTGGATTCAACCAGTAGCTTGGCTAAACCTTGCCCCTTAACCAACTTGGTGGGTTTTATCTCTAAGTCAAATTCCAGAATTTTAGCGATCCACCGGCCTCTTTTCCCATCTACATCGGGCTGCACAAGGATGTCCTTCACGGAAGCTGAAGGAACATATGTTGTTACTTTTGAATGCAAGACATAGACTCTGAAATCCTTAAGAGCTTTCACTAAGGCATAGGCCTGCTTCTCCATGATTTCATACCTACTCTCTACGTCTCTTAACGCTCTGCTGAAGAAGGCGATGGGCTGCTCACGCCCTTCCTCATTTTTCTGCAATAAGACCGCCGCCACTGTATCAAAAGAATCAAAGGAGAAAATTAAGAACTCTTTGGAATAGTCAGGACTGATAAGCACAAGTGCCTCGGTCAATGCCCCTTTTATTTGGTCAAAAGAGGCTCTGGGCTCAGCGGTCCATTTCACTCCGTTTCCCTTCCTGAGCATGGTCGTGATGTGTTTCACTAGCTCGGCAAAATTTGAGACAAACCTCCTCAGGAAATTAATTTTCCCCAAAAAGGCCTGAACCTCTTTTTTAGACCTGGGAAGTGACAGGGTTTGAATCGCCTCCACCCTGCTGGGATCAATTCTCACTCCCTCTGCCGATACTATATGGCCTAACATCTTCCCCTCCTTCATAGCAAACAAGGATTTCTTGGGGTTTAAGGATAAGCCATACCTCCGACACTTCATGAAAACCTTTCTCAAGTGGCAGCAGTGCTCCTTGTCTGACCTGGAGAAGACTGTGATGTCATCTAAATAGATCACTACAAACTAATCTTTCTCCCCAATGAAGGCTATATCCATAGCTCGTTGAAATGTTGCTCCTGCATTCATTAGCCCGAATGGCATTTTGGCATACATGAATGTACCCCAAGGAGTGGTGAAGGTTGTCTTCTCCCTGTTCTCAGGCATGACCGATATCTGGTTATAGCCAGAAAACCCATCGATCATGGATATCCTGGATGCACCAATTACCCTATGTAGTATGTGTTACATCTTAGGTAGGGGGTAATTGTCTTTCTTTGAGCTTCTGTTGAGATTCCTGAAATCAACACAGAGTCTGATTTCTCCACTCTTCTTCCTTTCTGGGACCAAGTTGGCCACCCACTTGGAATATCTCAAGGGGACAATGATTCGTGTATCCAACAATTTCTTCACTTCTTTCTCCATGACAGGTAGCAACATGGGATTTATCTGTCTCATCTTCTGTCTAAATGGTTTAGCCTCTTCCTTCAATGGGATCTTGTGCTCGATGACTGATGTGTCATAGGTCTTGAGGTCTTCGTATGTCCATGCAAACACATCAACAAACTCTTTCAGCAACTCCGTGTACTCAGCCCTCTGTTCACTGGTCAAACTGCTTGATAATTTGACAAACCTGGGCTCCTCCTGGGTGCCAATGTTACATTCGGTTGTCTCGGTATCTTCATTTGAGACCTTTCCCTTTACTGGCACATCATTCCCATCGAACAATTTTTCCAAAGGGACAAGTCCTCTCGGAATGTGATTGTTGGGTAGCTGAATGATCTGATGATTAGCGATTGTATTTAAAAACTCCTCAGGATGAGAGCCACCTTCCAGATTGGGATCCTGGTCAATATGCAAAGCAAAAAATTTGTCAACTGATTGGAGAAACCTTTCAAGTTCTAAATCATTCTCGAACACCTTCCAATACTTGACATTGTCTGGCACCGAGGGCCTATATCTTATATCAACATCATTTTTTACCATAGGCGGCAGAGGGAATTTGAGCAAACTAGCTGAGACAGCTAAAGAATCAACCAAAGTATTTTCTCCCCTCAGAATGAAAGAAATGTTAAAAGCCAAGAAGAAATTATCAATAAGGTCCCATACTTCATTCCGATAATTTCTCAGCGGGGGATTATGGGCACGATAAGCACTCCTTACTTGCTGAATAATCAACTCAGCATCTCTGAATATTGCTATCTCTTTAATTCCCATTTCTTTTGCAGCTGTCATACCCAGAACGAGAGCTTCATACTCTGCCACATTGTTGGTGGTTTCGAATTCCAGCTTGTATGATAGAGACACGACTTCTTGACAAGGTGATATGAAAACTACTCCAGCGCCAGCACCTTCGCTAGAAGAAGCTCCGTAAAAAAACATCTTCCACACAGGGGAGCTTTGAGGGGAAATCAGATGATCAGGGCTAGGGTGTTTTCTGATTAGTAAAGAGCTTTCAAGAGCATCGGTAAGATACAACAAACTAGACCCCAAGTCAGTGTCAAGTGTAAAGATGGGGTGATTGGTAGGGTCTGCTTCATCACTGCCAATATAGGCTAGCTGGGCTTCTCTATATAATCTCCTTTGTTCTCCTCCGAAGACCGAAATGGTGGCGTATGTGAGATCCATCTGTAGTGTCCCTCTGAGTTTTTTGATCCAGGATCTAGACAGTAGCATACCGAATTTGGGGGGAACGTCGGCTACCACAATATCCATGACCACACTTTTCATGGGCAGCCGAAACAGGGAAACTACCAGGTCTTTGATGACTCCTAGGCATTGCACTCTCCTTGAATCGAAGGAATATAAATCATGATAAGTTCTTGTCACCTCCAATACCAATTCTTCCATGACTATTTTTGGCATAAGGTTATGGGAAGCCCTTGAATCCATGAGGCAGTTATGCAGTACTTTGTCACGTATGTTCAGGGGTGTGTAGAAGGGGGGGGATGAATCATCTCTGTCTTCTACCATGGGGCCTAAGATGACGACTGGCTTCTCATCTTGAAGGTTTACTAAGTCAGAAGGGGGCTGGGGGGACTCGGATTGTAGCAGCTTGGAGAGGGATCTTTTAAAATCTTCATTTTTAACTAGCTCTGAGAGGGGGACGGGGATTCTGATCTTTTGACTCTCATGTTTGAAATTAAAAGAAGATGCAAGCTTTGGGATTTCTCTTACTTTGGGAGAATGGTTCTGGATAATAGGAGAGAGGGGGTGGGTCTTCTTACCTCTGTGGTCGTCTGCTGCTTCATTAGCAGGCTTCTTTGTTCTGGTGAGCTACTCAGGGACATCAGGTGCTACTGCTTTCTTCTGGGACCTCAGGTCATACCTGCCTTCGCGGCCACTAGTCTTGTCTCCAGCTCATTTAGCTGGCTGTCCATGAGAGACTCCTCGTATGCTGATTGGGTGAGATGAGGAAAAGGAGGGGTGTCCTCGAAGCAATGGATTTCAGGATCAAGCTCATCTGTTTCCTCTTCTTCTCCTTCGACCATAAAATTATTCTGAAAAGGGGCCTGAATCTTCTGGTCTTCTCTGTCTCTTCCCCTCTCCCTTTGCACAGTCGGGGAAGCAATATTGTTGGGCCTCTTGAAACCTCCCTTGTTTTTGGCGTTCAGAGGGCCCTTATATGCTTGCCTCCCTTCGACCTTCATTCTCTCCATTTCTGCAGACAAAGATTTCACCATCCTGGTCAGTTCATCCACTTGAGGGTGGGGCACCGATGGGTCAGAAGTCAAGGCTTCCGACCTTCCCTTTCTCCTGTCTGCATCGAACATGCTCCTCAGTCTGTCAGCTGCTAATACATTAGATTCCACTTCTATGGCCACATCTTGCATTTGAGCCAAGGAGGCAGCTCTTCTTTCTCTCAACAAAAGGCAAAAATCAGGGCCGAACGTGCTAGCATACAAAATCTTAAAGAAGGCTTTATCTCGGCAGGGATTTTGTTATACATCTTATTAAATCTTTTGGAGAAGTCAGAGACAGACTCTCCTTCCATCTTCTTCAAAGACCCGAACTCTATCATGTAATACATAAAATCCTTCCTATCTCCCCACTGTCTCAAGAAAGCACTATCTAGAGCTTCAATCCCAGCAATAGACCCTGGAGCCAATCCTCTAAACCAATTTCTCACCTCACCATACAGGATCTGAATGAAGACTCTCATCCAGACATCTTCATTTTCAATGTTGAGGTTGTCTGCATAACTGTAGAAAGCAGCCAGGTGCTCTTCGGCAGTTATGTCTCCTTCCCCAGTGAACTTGGGCATGTATTTCAGGTAATCCCCAGCAGGAAGAGGATTCATAGGGTGGGGTAGGACTAAAGGAGCATATCTAGCAACAACTATGGCATCCATTCTATTCAGAGGGGGATTAGCACCAGCCATAGGAATATTAGGTGGAGGAGAACTGGGAGGAGAAGGAGTTCGCGAGGGGGCTACCGGGAACGAGTTCTTAATGGGAGTAGGAAATAAGAGAGGATTTAAGGAGAAAGCTAACGAGCTCAAGTCAGCAGGTGCTCCTCCTTGTGCAGGAGTGGGGAAGTCTTCTGTGGTCCTGGGTCTACGCCAAGGTACAGTTTCAGGGAGAGGGGAGTGACAAGATTTTGTCCTTCCGGTCCCAGACCAGGAGAGGAAAACTCAACAGGAACACTCCCGAAATTTAGGAAACGGGAAACTCCAGAAACGGGTCTGTCAAGAAACTGAGGAGGAGAAGGAGGAGTTCCCACAAAAGGATATGNTTACCTGGTTCGGTGATGGATGCTTCTTCTTCAGAGGCCTTTCCTTTCCTCAGCACCACTTCTGGATCTGTTTCAAGCGTAGCTAGAGGCAACTGTGGATGAGACCGCGTATGCCTGCCTCTCAAATCCACAGTTAATACAGCGGGTTTGCTCCAGTGGAGTCGTCACAATGGAGTCGCAAGGTGCACAGTAGCAATCTCAATAGTTTTGATATATGATGCACCTTCAGAATCAACTAATCTTTGTCATTCAATCCCGGGGAAAATATTCAACTTCGTCCCCGGCAACGGCGCTAGAAATGTTAGCGTCGGAAGTCACTCCTGGATTGCTTGCAGGAGCAAAGCTCGACACCCATCAATTTAATGTCATGATTTGTTTATAAAGGGATGATCAAATGGAGATAATGGCTCGAATGATGTGGTTCCAACTCCGAAACTAGGTTAGGCATGCATGGGCAAGTGAGGTCTTAGATAGCTTCAAACAATGAATTGTAGTAAGGGTGAGTAGGGGGAAGACTTGTATTAGGGAGATGCAAAGTCCTGTCATAAACGTCAGGTTTCTAACAGGCTGTAGGAGAAGACATCTAAACACATGATCTTCTTACATTCAAATGCGGAAAACTAGAGAAAACAATAACGCCACAATAAATCCTTTATCATAACATAATTGCTATAATTCGTGCGAATCAGTCGAACATGAACTCTCTTAGCATGAGATGAAAACCAGATGGATTGAGAAGACTGTTTTTCATTAAACAAGAAATCTTACATACAGGTGCATAACCAAAGAACTAGAGTGTGTTAAAACTTTACAATCGGGAGCTCTGCTCTACCATCGATGCTTACAAAATACAAAGACTGAGTTTATATACTTAGGAAAATTCTCCTCACAGAGGCGTGCCTCAGTCACCCAAGGCTGGGTGCTCCTTCAATCAAACTCGTACTGATATCTTTCTTTAAATGCCACCTTAACTATGCATGGCTCCTGTAAGGAGGGTAGCTGAGCTATTAAGTGTTCGGATAGCGTGTGCAGACTTCTCTGTTGAGCTGAAGACTTCGACATGGATTTTTCGAGAAAATCAATAAACAGGACCCCAGCGAGCAGGCGGCTCACCAGACCCTCCATTCCCCTTGCTTAATGACTGAAAGGAGGTTTCAACCACCCACTTGATTTTCATTAACTGCTTCCTTAGGGAGTGGCCGAGACGATATGCTCAGAAGTTTTGGCACCTCGCGTATCGCAGATGGGAAGGAGCTAGTCCTTACTCTTCAAAGTCGAGATGCGCGAAGAGGCGATACGGCCTAATCGCACACCACGTGTCTGTGCGGGATAGACGGCTGAGATCACTTTCGGCGATACTGTGGGCCCGAGTCCTGAATGCTTTCGGCGCTTCGTGTCTCGCAGCTGGGAGGAGGTTGGTCCTCGTTCTTTAAAGTTGTGAAGGGCAAGGAGGCGATGGAGCCCAATCGTGCACCACGTGTCCCTCTTTGATGGACGGCTGAAAATGCTTCGTGGCGCCGCGGGCCCCAGCTTCTATGCTTTCGGCGTTCGCGAATGTAAAAGGGCTAACCTTCGTTGATTAAAATCGCGATGAGAGAAACGCCGAGGCGGCTCAATTTAGTGCCACGCATCCCTCTGAGATCTGACGGTCTTGAAATCGCCCGACACCGCTGTGGGCTCGGGTCCGGGACTCTCCCGACATCTCGTGCATCGGAACACAACAGAGTCGCTTTTTGCACCTTGGAGTCGCGACGGGCGAAACGTCGAGATGGCAAGCTCTTGCGACACGCGTCACTGGATCGGATGACCCATATTCAGCCTCCAAACATAGGAGTCTTCTTTGATGCTATATGTCGGGTAATTTGGCAACTCCGAGATCCCGATAACCATTGATCTGCTTCGTGGATAGATCTCGGCTGCCGATGGCAAAACTTCACCCGCTCGCTTGACTTGCTGATTAAAATCAAAATCCTTCCGCTGCTGTGTTCGGGCGCATCTCATGTAACTTGCAGACCCGAATGCTTTCGAGCCCAAGACAAGAAGTATCGCTAACACACTCCATGCTTATCAATAATGTAGCCTAGGTATTAGACCATGTCCATGCTGAAGGAACATTTTTCCAAATTTGCATTTTGCTTATGTTGTCGCAGAGTGTGTAGAACTTGTTGAACATGTTGCAAGTGTTCCACCCCAGTCTTATTGCAGATGAGGATGTCCTCTAGATAAACCAACACAAAATAATTGGTGAAAGGCCACAATATATTGTCCATCATCCTCGTGAAAGTTGTTGGGGCATTTGTCAAACCAAAGGGCATGACCAACCATTCAAAAAGACCTTCTTTGGACTTGAAGGCAATTTTCCATACATTTGTCTCCTCTATTGGGATTTGATGGTAGCTAGACTTAAGATCGATCTTAATGAAGTATTTGGCCCCCTTGAGTTGGTAAAGAGATCATCGATTCGGGGAATCAGGCACCAATTCCTGACTGTGATTTTATTTAGGGCCCGATAATCGATGCAGAGTCGCTAGGTCCCATCTTTCTTCTACACAAGCATGATCGGGCTTCCACACGATGACGAGTTAGGTCGGATGTGCCCATTTTGGAGCAATTCTTGGATCTGACACTTGATCTCCTCATTTTCTAATAGAGAGCAGTGATAGACTGGCCCATTGGGTAGCAGTGCACTGGGGGTCAGATTGATTGAACACTTGACCTGATAGTGCATAGGTACTTCAGTGGGTGAAGAGAAGATGTCTTTGTATTCTTCTACGACCTTATCCACTTGCTTCTGTTGCATGGAGAGATCGTCCGCGGAGGTCATGGATGTGGTTGCAACCTTCCGCTCTCTTTGAGAGCGAATCATGAAGAATACAAACTTCTCGGGTTGAGAGATGACCTTCCTACATTACTTTCCAGAGATCAAGGAAATGGGAGTAGGTGGGACTACCTCGGGTATCTTGTACAATTTTCTGTCCAAAGTAATAATAACACTGTGAGGCCTAGACTCATATACAACATGATGTTTCCATAAACAAGGTTGGCCCAAAATAACATCACAAACTTCAAGGAGAGCGACATCACACAATACCTCATCTTTGAAGGGCTTGATGTCGTAGGACATGTGGCACTGTTGGCTGGTGCCAATATCACTTCTTTGGTGGAGCCATCCAATGGTGTATGGTTGAGGGTGCGACATTGTCATCAGGTCCAACTGCTTGGTGACCTCCGTGGAGATGAGTTTCTTCTGACTACTGCTATCAACGATGAAGTGCAGTGGAGTACCCTTCATCTGCATCTGTGAATGAAAGAGACACTTGCCTTCCTCTGGCTCATCAGGTTCATCGGGATGGATCTTGGTGGTAGAAACAGTGGCACTGGGTTTCGCAACAATAATCTGTCTCCCCTTTTCTGGTTCTGACTCAGAGTCGTAACCTCCATCTGATTAATAGGATTTCACCTCAGCCACCAATGACTACTTTGAGCGACAATCAACAATGTTATGTCAGAGACTCTTATGGAAGTTGCAACACTTCTCGGTGTCTTTCTTCATCTTTTCATTGTCCTTCTTTGTTTGTGACTTAAATTGGTTGTCCTGAGGTTGTACATCTTTTCTCTCCCCTCTGTTCTACGGGTTGGGGTTGCCCTTGCCCTGCTTCTACTATGAGGGGTTCCCTGACCCAAACTGTCACGTCTTTTGTTTAAGCTTCTACTCGATTTTGACAGCATATCGATAGGTCGTGCTAAAGGACGAGATGTGTAGAAACTCCATTTGTCTAGATGTATCTATTGTAAGTTTTAAACCTGTGAAGTAAAGCAATGCATATAGATTCTTAAGCAAAACAAAATTTATATTGGAAACCCTCAACTGGGAAAACCTTTTCTTATATTCATTATATCGAATTTCAACATTCAATATACAATATATATACAATGTTTTTAGGTATTCCGTATATACCAAAACCCTAATCCCTTAATCCAGGATTAATTTACAAAACCGCTAAAAATAGCAAAAACCGCCCCCAAAAAAAATTCGGGCCGATGCCCCGAACACTGCACATAACTAGGGAGGGGCATACCTGCCCCCCCTGGGACCCCCCTAGAAAAGTGCCCGACGCACACGCAGACATGGCACTAGTACGAGGGATCGTCAGACGAAGTTGTCATATCTGACGCCCCCCCACACACACATGCAAAGAATATAACACATACCCAACATCTATGCAGACCGTCGCAGTACTTGAGCACCAGATGTCGCTCAGAGTATTTGATACCCAACTTGGTGCATAAGGTATGGAAGATATTTGTGAACTCTGGCACTGTTTGGTCCCTTTCCTGCTGCAGTGTGGTCCATCTTGTATACAGGTTGTCATAACTTCCAACAGGGTAGTATTATTTCTTAATAACATCTCTGAATGACCCCCAGATAAGTGAGACTGTAAATAATGAGGGTTCCTTTGTTTCCTTTTTCTCACAGAAAGTATCCCACTAATCTTTAACATGGGGGACATATTTGAGGAGCGCAAATGTAATCTTTTCTCTATGGAAAAGTTATGGACAGAAAAATACCCTTCTAGCAGATTTAACCATTTGTCTTCAACATCTGCATTTATTTGACCTTCAAATATAGGAATATCAAAGTTGATTTGTACCTTGAAGGGGGTGACACCTCTGCTCGAGAAAGATGTGTCGCCTGTTGGTAGTCGTTAAAGGATTTACGCAAAACTATCCATCATCTTGTTCCTTTGTTGAATGAGGGCTTCCTCAAGCAACAATTTGAAAGGATCTCATGTCCCATTGTCTTTATTTTCTCCCACCACAGAAGGTCGCTTGGGTGTCCGAGAGATCTTGTCCTCAAGACCCAACTCTTTGTACCTTGACCTTGTCGAGGACAAGCACTAAGAACAACAAGGAGCAGACCGCTCTGATACCACTGATCCATATTTTATGAGCATAACGAAATGAATACAACTTTATATTATTAACACAAAGATATAGTGAACAATAATAGAGATACAATAAAACTTAGTTCTATTCAGTAAAGAAATATGTTGAAACTGTAAAATGCAGACTGAAACAAGCTTGCTAGAATTGTGGCGGCTTATCTCTGAGAAGAGATGTGACAGTCACACTCATTCGCAAGAAGATGAGTACAATGAGACTCCAAAGGCCTTTTTACATCAAACATGAATGCCAAAACCTTAGACATCCAAAAACATAACCCTAGGAGATGAAGCGCCAAAAGTCATGTGTGCCCCATTGGGGTAAGTTGGTACATCAACTTCCCGGGGTCGTAACATTTGCATACGATCTCCATTTTAGGTGCACGATAGCCCATTAGAAAGGTCTATCCGAGGACTATACATTGTGTCGTCACACTTTGACTATGTCTACAGTGTGGCTATGTCAGGCCCGAAAAATGTTGTTTAGGGCCTGAAAACAACCCCGAAAGTTCAAGACCTGAAAAGCTAGAAAAAAACTACCAAAATGAAAACTGAAACTGCTAAGGTGAAATCTGTGTGTGAGCCAACTAGAATAGGTGGGTGGCCACATATATCCACCTGGATCAAATTTTATGAAGGAATCAGGAGAAGGAAATTTCTTTGGTAGTTTACCCAACTCATTAAGGGGGATAAGGGCAGGGGCCTTCGACAAGTTTATCCTTGAGAGACTAGGCACAAAATCACCTAGCAGGGTTTCAAGGGGATTCAAAATTCCCACCTCCCAAGAGCCAAAACAAAATTTCTCAGACATTTGTAAAGGAACAAAGGAAGGGGAAGAATTGAGCCTAGCCAAGCAATCATATCCACATAAGGGACGCATAGGGAACTCGTTGTGTTGGGCTGTCAGGTCCTCTATTGGAGAAATCACCAGGAGACTATGCTTTTGTAAACCTTTAACATCCTGAGCCTTTTTCAGAGAAGGTTGGGGAGAATCTTCATCTCCTTGTGCTCTCTACGAACCTAGACTTTTTGCCTAAGTGGGAGTGAGCAATCCTTTGCAAGATGCCCATAAAAGTGACATCAACCACACTTAAACGAGATTCCTTTGTAACCGAGGGATCGACTAAATATAACATGCCCCTTTCTAACGATAATTGAGTCTGCCAGACCCTTTGAGAGCTCCAATCTGACTAGAATTCTAGCCATTCCCATGTAACCATAGTCCTTGTAGGAGTTGTCCACATCATAAAACAAACCCAGGGCGTTCCCATTTTCCTTGAAAAATTCATCCAACCATAAGATTAGAGGTAGACTCAGGAGCCTAACCCAAACTAGAGAAAAATCCGTGTTGGTTGATTTTGCATCAAATTCCAAGTGACACTTTTTTAGAAAGAGAGCTTGGGAACCCCATGTTCATTGAGCTTTAATAATTTTGTTTGCATCTTCTCCCGAATGAAGAACCACACCAACCGACCTTTAACCAAAACCATACTACTTGGAGAGTAATCAAGAAAACCTGCAAAAATTTCCTTTGTCCATGATTTTAGGGTTTGAACATTAATCCTCTCGCTCAGAAATTGACCCACAATGGTTGAATTCTCGAGGTCCATAATGTCATGAAGCTTGACATTCTCTCCTAGCTCCAAATTGATCGCTTTTTCTTTCCTCTTCACACACTTGTGATGTTTCTTTGTTTTCCTTGAACCTATTGATCCTAG